>WAAD01042327.1:33698-122465 GCA_013389945.1 Fregata magnificens
CACCGCCCCCTGGCGGGGATCCCCTCCCTTCCCCGGCAGCGGGCGGGGGCCGCGGCCGCGCAGGCAGCGTTAGTCAGGCTCGGAGGCAGAGGAAGCTGAAAAACGCCGCAAAAATTCTCCAGTCATCGGCCTGAGGCTCATCCCAGCATCACCGCTCCCCCTCCCCAGTCAGCGAGGAGAGCCGGGAAGCGTGCCGGGGGGAGAGGAGGAGGAAGGGGGGGAAGGAGGAAGGGCAGCGCTGGGGCAGGTTTCTCACACCAGGTTGCAAAGCGGCTTTCAGTTCCCCTTATTCCCCCCTCACTGTCTATGTCCCCCCCACTCCACCCCCAGCAAAGCCGGAGCAGAGGCAGGCCTGCCTGCACCTGCCTGCGAGGGCACTGCTGCTCAGGGGATGGGAGCTGCCGGCTCCTACATCCCCTCGGAAAGAGCTGGGTCCCCTGCCTGGGCTGCAGTTTGCATCAAGGCAGGTCTGGTAGTGATAAGTCTGAGCGATAAGCGTGGACTGCCTGGGGAACATCCCCAAGGATGTGGTTACCTGGCCCAAGTTCTACAGCCTGCCAGCAAAGGAAGAAAAAAGGAGTAACAGCTTGGAACAAAGTAAGGTGTGTCCTTGCTGCAGAATTAATGACTGCTCTGGAGGGGGGGTCACGATGGGAGGGCCACCTGCAACAGAAAAATTGCTGGCGTGGCTGTTTGAGGGGGTCTTATGTCCCTTTCCTTGTGGCAAACATCTAGGCTGCAAGACTGAGCCTCAAGGACCTGCAAGACTTACGCTACAGAGCTCAGGCTGCGCCTGTGTCCAGAAGTCACGCCACTCAGACGCACAGGAATTAGGAAATTTGGCACTTGCTCTTTCCTTGTAGATAAGTTTTGCAAAGTGACCAAAAAGAGAACTGGAAATCCCTGGAAGAAGTTAGGCAAAAGGATGAGCTCCAGCCAAGCTCATTACGGCCGGGCAGATTACAGTGGAGCTCTCTAAGAGCAGGGTGTCATTTATTCTGATGGTGCCCTGAAAGTATGTTCACCTCAATAGCGGGCAGGAAGTGCCATCCCTGCCTCAAATTGCCTGCAGCTGAAACAGAGAAGCATGAAAGAGACTGTGCGAGGAAGATGTTCAAGCTGATTGAAAGAATAGCAAGTCCTGGTTTCGAAGCACCTCCTCCTCCTTCTCTTCCTCTTTCAAACCCCCTGCAGCCCCCGGCTGGCTCCTTCTAACCTGCCCCCCCTCGCTCCCCTCCTCTGAGTCAGTCAGGGTATGAGACGGAACAAAAATAGAAGTAGCTTGTGGGTAGGGGCAGATGTTCACTGAGCGTCTTAGCGTGGGTGTTGTCTTCACCTGGCCACCGCCGCCACGGCAGCCCAGCTCCTTCCCTTCTTCTGCACCCACCCTGGGAGGCAGCTGGGCATTGCCGGAGCCGCGTGGCTGGGTTAGACGTCCCCACGTGCTGGCATGGCCCCTGCCAGAACCGGATCCCCACCATGAGAAGCATCGCCACAGCCGTGCGGAAACCCTTCACATCATCCATCGGGCAGGCCGATTCCTCCCCTTTATTTTTCACGAGGTGGGGAATCTGGCACGGGCAGGTGTGCAGTGACTTATTCCCGCTCGCACAGGAAACCTCCGGCAACCTCCTGAACTCAACCTGCCTTTCCTGCCTCCCAGCCCCCAGCTTCAGGACCCGCTTCTTCCTCCCCGAGAAGAAGCCTGACTCCCTCGGGGCTCGGCCCCCAGTAACAGCCCAGCTGGCGAACCGTCCCAGTGCGGCACAGGGAGGGGAAGAGGGGCCGCGGGCAGATGCTAGCGCGCTCCTCCCTCTCGGGAGGAAGGAGGGGGCCAGCGCAGTCACACGAGAGCATCATTTCCTCTCAGGAAACCCAAGTGAAATGTGGAGGGGTGGGAAAGAGAGCTTTTTTCCCCCCACACACTCCTGGCTGAAGTGCTAGTCTGAAGGAGGGGGCAAATCATACCAGCCCCAAAAATAAACTCTCTGGGGTATACCTGAAGTTTGGCCTGTACTGGGGGCAGGGTGTATATCATCAGACCTGACCTGCAGCTGACCTTCCTCCTTTTACACACCTAATGCTGAGCATCCAAACAACTGCCTTTCAGTAGATTACAGCTCTGCTTTTGTTTCTTAATGGAGTGAGTCATGACCACCTTTTTATTAGAAGAAAATAACAAGGCTAACAACAGCAGTACTAACGCTTCCTCCGCTGCAGGGTGCTGGACGCAGAGTGTCCCTGACTTCTCTGCCCACCAGCGAAATGACTCGGTTGTACTTAGAAATAGATGAGCAATCGGGGCCGATGCTGTCAGGGCTGTGGGATGGACACGGATACTTTTCCCCGCTGGAGCAGCTCCTTCATTTGTCAGGTGCTCCCAGCCAGAAGGGAGAAAGGGGCTCGATTCCTGTAAGTGGAGGTGGCTGAGTAACTCAAACCACCCTCTGCTTTAGGTAGGAAACTCCCCTCCTCCCTGCAGCACTTTACATCATTCCCACTTAGGTTCTGCTGCATCTTTCTGCTCCTCCTCCCGCTTCCCCTTGATAATCTCCCAGGCTCTTTCGTCCTTTGTCTCGGGCTTTTATCGGGGCTTTCAGATCAGCTGGTCCTTTCCTTTTCTTCCAGGCTGTATTTCCCCTAACCTAGCTCATTCTTCCCTTCTCCCCTCCCCACCTCCACCCGGCTCTTTGTTTCTGCCTGTTCTCAGTGCTGCAAAGGGAAACTTTCTCGCTGCAGCTGGGGAGGGGCGACCCCAGCTCCCGGGGTGCACGGCTGGACCCCCACCCCAGGCAAAAGCTCCCAGGGCACAGCATCCGCGGGGTAGCATCCATCGGGCATTGCTAAAGAGCAAAATGCTGCCTTTTGGGGAGAACAAAATTAAAAAGGTGAATAAATGAACGCCATTTCTTTGGAAGCAAAAGGGACAGGATCAGCCAAGTTTCTAGGGCTCGAGTTGCCTGAGCTGAGAGAAGGGACGCCCTGTGCTGGGTGCTACATGTGTGCTTGTCACCCCAAAGAGTTAACCCCAAACCTCAGCAAGACCAGAGGTGGGAGGAAGCCAGCGAGCTCTGGCTGCTGGAAAGGAGAGTGAGGGGAAAGCAGATCAAGGGGTCACACAGGAGATTGGTCAGGGAGGTGGTATATAGAGAGTAACCTAAATGCCGTGGAGTCCTAGTCTGGGGCTTCAGCTGCATTATATCCCTGCTGGGGCACAATGCTGAACCCGCATCCTCCGGTCAGTTGTGAAATGCAACAAATTCCTCAGACGAACAAAGCATAGCACAAGACAGCGGAGAAGCTGGGTTGGCATTTCTTTAATGTTATTAAGTTTTCCATAACATCAGTTTCTAATTTTGGAGTGGCTGATGTCAAAACACTTACAGCACAAGCAGTGAGATAAGTTCGTGCCGGTAAATGGAGAGCTGGAAGAAGGTAAATTTATACCCAGGGTTAAGGACAGCCGAGCAGCGGCAATAGGAGATTGTCAAGCTGAGACCTCATCGGTGTCATGACGCGGTCACTCTTGAGATGAAGTCTAACAAAACAGATCAGACCATGAGCATTAGCCTCGTTACAAATTTCTGTCAGTCTCAACAGAATAACCTGTTGCCAAAAGCTGATTCTAGAGGGTGAAAAGCACTATCAGACGCAGACTCTGTGGCAGGACAACCACCCCCTCACTTTGTGGCCCCATAGATGTGATTTGATGTTGAGCTGGAATCTTTTTTCTTCCCCTGGAAAGCTAATAAAAAGATTAATAACTGCTTGGGCATTTTCAATAAAAAAGAGTTCATACATTTTTCACTTTAAATCTACGTTCTGTAACAAATCAATAATCATAAGGGACTATTCCCAAAGAATTAGAAAAAAATGCATGCCACAACCTACACAATTAGGAAGAACCAACTGAGTTTCAATTTGTCGTGGCCCCAGCATCTCTCAGACCTCGTTTATATTCCCAGCTCTGCTGCTGTAAAACAGAATTAAGCTAAATAGTGCGTTGGCTTGAATGAGAATTGCCTGCACTCAGCACTTCTGAAAATCAGGCTGAAAGGGAATCTCAGACTTACGTCTGGTTTTTACCTGACTTATGCCTACGTGACTCCACTGACTGCTGCAAGCTGCTGTCAACAGCTGCTGTCAGGAGTGAAAGAGGAATAAACCAAACCTCGTGTCTCCTTTTAGAAGCCGCTGTGCTTTCTGTTCCACTAGCTGATTACTTACTCCCGCGTACAGATGGACAGGCAATTTTTAAAACAGGGATTCCAGCTATCTGCACAATCAAGTTTCAATTTCTCCGCTTGCCTGACATGGCCCAGAGCATCATGAGCCATGTTGATGGAGCACTTGCCAGACCCAGTTATGAATGTAAAGAACCCATCTTCCCATTTGCAACCATGTACTATCCCTGGGGTAGCTGCAATAATTGCTTACATGGGAAAATGATTTGTGTAGTTAGCTGCCTTTAATGTGAGACAAAGCCTTTTGTTCTTTTATCAACTTGCCAGTTCGCATTTGTTCTTTCCTCTTCCTGCTGCTGTTTCCCCACACACATTTCTTTCCCTCTTGTCCTGTCTCTTCCCTTTTCCTGGATGTATTTCCCAGGAACCTGCTCCTTTTCCACACCGGCAGATCTCCCCGCACCAACAGCCGTCGTCAGCCCAGCCGGGTTTTCACTCACATCTCCCAGCTATTCCTGCCCATCGGTACCCATCCAGCCTCTCACGCTGTGAATCCTAGTCCTTGTGTGTGGTTCTTTAGACTGTTGGGAGCCATCAAATGACATAAAATATTCTTACACGTGCCATTTAATTGACTATTAGGACAAGCATATCTTGGAGAAAGACTGGTTACTTTGGTCCAGATCTTTTGGAAGCAAATCTTATCATCGCTGAATCTGATTCCCTCTGCCTTGGTCTGACTCATTTCTTAAGCACCAGGTTGTTGCCTAGAGGTATAATCGCATAAATATAATCCACTGCACAGTGCATGTTACTATGCTCACTTCACTGAGAATGAGTACAGCTCCTCAGTACAGAAATTACTTTTGAAGCTCAAAATGGAGCAGCTCATGCTTTTAGCTGAGAATGTTTTGGAGCCATTTCAGTGGGCTACACAGATATAAGCAAACTAAAAACATTCAGTAAAAACCATTACACCTCTGTTTTCTATAGCATTGCCAGTAGCAGACACCCCACCCCCCCCCCAGCTCCTGCTTGTTTTCAGGGGTCCCCAGGCACAGCACAGGCAGGGCTACCAGTGGGTTATGATGCAGACTACAAACTCCCTCTCTTACTCCACTACAAGCATGACATTGCACATCCCATGGCTGAAAAGTTCTTTACCCACCTTTGCAAAGAGAAAACAGACAAAAAGGAGATCTAGGCTTTGGTCTACCCTCTGGATATCATCCTAGATGGTATCTCTGGAGGGTATTTGGGTCTGCTGCAGGGTACCTAGAAGGCAGCTGCAGGGCTGGCCGGTGGGGAAAGAGGAAACAGCTGGAGCCGGCGGGTTGGGGGATGCTGCGGTGACAGCAGCCTGCAGACATGCCACGCAGAGCTGCGAAGAGGAAGGAGATAAACCAGACCTCCTCTTTCACCAGCGGTAACACAAGAGGTAATGGGCTTAAAGTGAAGGAAGGCACATCTGCTGTAGGTGGAGGGAAGCTTCTTGGCGGCTGAGAGCGCTGGCGCTGGGGTCACTCGCTGCGGCAGGCTGCGATTCTCCACTGCTGAGGGCTCCAAGAATAGGCTGAACAAAAGTCTGTCCGGAAAGACTTACGCAGAGTCGATCCTGCCCTGGGGTAGGGGTGGGCTGGATGACCTTTCAAGGAGTCTTCCTACAAATCCTCATTTTACAGGCTTGTGTGGATCATGTTCAGGCACACAAGTCTGTGACTTAGTAACTGTCCTAAAATCTATTAAATGACAAAGTAACCTGAATTAATAACTTGATTAATTTATTTCTTTTTATTGAGTGTCCTTTCTGCTGAGGTTGCTCTATGGTTACTTCAAGTGCCATCTCCCTCCCCTGACATCTGAATTGTCCAGAGAAGAAAAAATAATTTGAATTAAATATTTTTTGCCCAAAATAAACCTAGTGAAATAAACTTGTAAAAGAGAGGAAATAATTTACGTCTTTTATGTTCATTTCTCCTAGGCTCCTACTTACTTAACCCCACTTAAACTTTGTATCAGCTTATGACATCCGGTGAAAGTACACTACAGCTTATTAAAATTTAAAGCTGTTACTCCAAGGGAAAACACTGAAAGCTCTTTTATGGATTAGCCAAGTCGGCAGGATGTGGCTTCGACTTTGTATCCTTTTGATGGCATAGCCCACTTGAGCATCTTTATAAAATAAAACTTCCCCGTCACTTTCAGCCTGTTACAGTTTTCATTCTCTGCACCAAACTGTTTCGTGCCAGTAAGACTATGTTCCACCCCTGTATTTCACAGGCAAGGTAAGAGGGTATCATATGCTAACCCCATAAAATACACAGCTATATTTAAGCTGAAGTAAATGGGGAAGTAAATGCTAACAAAAATGCCGTTCATTTAAAACCAGAAGAGTTGTTAAAAAATTTGGATGATACCTGCCATGCATTTGCTCACCTTTGTCCTGTAGGAAGGGCATGCTCTGAGACCAGCAGGACCTGAGTGATGATTCGTACTGGTATTATCAAACACACAGCTGAACCAGTGCAGCCTTGGCTTCTTTGAAGTCAACTTTGTATTGGAAACTCTTCCCAATACAATGCTGCTGCTTATAGTACGAGTCTTTGCCACAGTTTCCTACTGGCAGAAAAGAGCCTGTGGGGTGACATAGCTGATTTCCTCTGCAGATACGGCAATCGGCCTGTTGCACAGGAACTCTTGCAACAGAAACTGCCTTGCTGCTAGCTTTGCAAACTGCACCGCCAGCAAGCCCTTGTCGGTATGGACAAAGCCGTCTTTTATTTAGCTCACGTTGCTGGGAAAGGGTGATCTCTGAGAAAGAGGCTGTTCCTATATGAGCTTCCTTTCAAATGAGCTCCTTCAGCTGATGCTTTGGCTTACACAAGTGCAGACAGGCCTTGGGTCGCCATCTCTCTGGTCCCTCAACTTCAAGTGCATTTAATCTCACTTCCTATGACTTCCTCCCTGAGGGCTTGGGGGCTTGGAAGAGGCTGGTGTATCAAATTTAAAAGGGGGATTTCCAGGTTTATTAAGACTCTTGTTTAATTAAAAAGAAAATATTTCAAAGCCAGGGCCTTCCCCTAGCCCTTCCCAAGTTCCTCCTGGGAAATGCCCCTTCTGACAGGGACTGCTCATGGTGAAGGATCTCTAGGGCTACCTTATAGCCTATGGCTACCAGATAGTCCCATCCTACAGTCCTGATAAAGCGAGTAACAGCCAGTCCTCCAGAGCAGGAGGAAAATGCTAACCCTATAAACTTCTGCTCGCTCCATCCCTCCTGCACTCAGTGGGTTCTGCTTCACTTTCCTTTGCTAAGTTATCCAGAGAAAGGTCCCAGCTGAGCCAGAGATCATCATGCTGGAGGGGCTGGACCATCCCTTCCTCTAGCTCTGGGGTGTGCAGTGTAACCTCTGGCTCAAGATCAGCACGAGACCGTCACATTTCACACCACTGCAGGTGTTTGCTGCGTGAATGTGTGCTGGAGGTCTTACAAAACACGGCTTTTGGGCTGTGAGCTTTGGCAGTCTTTATTATTCATGAACTGTGAGCAGGGACTTCAGTCATACAGCATCACGCTTCTCTCTGCCTACATGCAGGAAAATCTAGAAATCCAGGGGAAGAAAGCGTGCATCAGTACAACCTCACCATCCCCTCAGCACGCAATGAAGAGGGCATTCAGGTTGGTCTGGAAGCATCTATGTAGGCAGAAGTCGACTCACAGGGAAAAAGGGGTGGGAAGGGAACGGGGCTGAGCTGGGAAACAATTTGTCACTTGCCAGAACATTCGTCCAGCATTGCTTGCGGTGATACTGGAAGCCCAGTTTGGGAGGGGGTGGTGAAGTGACCTTCCATGACTGATGCTCAGCTCTCATTCCCACCACTCTCCTCCTCCGGGAGCGTAGTACAGGCATGCACGTTCCGTTTCCTGCATCCCTGGGACCTCTAGCGAGCCCCCCGAGAGGCAGCATTCTGGGAAGTGTGGTTCGAGAGGCAGCTTCCCAGTTGGGAAGGCTGGTTGCTGGGACATGCCACCACCCAGACCTTACTGGTGCTACTTTGGGAATTGGGACATCTGACACATATTCCACTGTCTGAATCACTGACAGTTTTTGGTTGTTTACAATACATCTCTCATCTATCAGGAAGGGTAAAAAATATTTGTTTGGACTGATTTGGAAAGAATCAGTCCTGATTCTGAACCCACGGGGCTTAGAGACACACCAAACAGCTTTTCCTTTAGAAGCTGTTCCACCAAGGGATGTCAGTCCTAGAGAAATTGGTCACCGCGCAACCGTGGTGTTCTTGTCGTGCCACTTGAGCCTGCAGACAACAGGCTGCTGATTTTTTTTATCCTAGCAACCCCAGGAACTGACTACCCATGAAGAACAACTAAAGCTTTTCTGGGAATAAAGCACATTTGTGATATTGCTAGCCTGCTCCTGGGGCTGTGCCTGGCACTGCGCTGAGCTATGGATGCACGGTGACGGGGACTCTCTTTTCTATACCTATACCACATGGATCACAGCAGCACCCTCCGAGCATCATGCACTGCTAACTAGCCAGAAATACCATCAGACCATATAGGTGTCCCACCAAGAAGCACACACATGGTGTGATGCCTCTGAACACAAACCTCCAGAGGCAGGGAGGGAAGGCAGCCAGGGATGCGGAAAGGACAGAGCTTCCCAGGGGTTCTCTCCGTCCACTCCCTTCTTGTGGTGGGATGGCAAAGGGAGAGGAAAGTTGTAGCCATAGAAATGCAGCAGCAGGATGAGACAGGCCTGGAGAGTCACAGCTCAGCATGTATTTCCCATATGGCGGCACCATATGGTGACTCTACCTTGTCACAAGGTCAGCGTGACAAGACTGCCTGTGCATTTCCTACTGATGTGTTTAAAGAAGGGAGAAACCACCCTCACTGCAGCAGGGAAACCACAGGAGAGCTATTTGCACATTTTGGCAATACCCCAACGTTGTTCCTAAGGGCAGGTTAAGTACCTGCTCTCCTTTCCCACCGCCTGCCCAAGCCCTCTCCTCAAGGTGGCCTGGAGCCAGAGCTCCTTGCAGGGGCCATGAGCAGAGACATGAGTCCTCCCTGCCTAGGGCAGACCTACAGTAAGTTTGGGACAAGAAAGACATTTCACTGGGGGATTTCACTCTGATTCACACAGGTTAGACTGTCATTTCCAGAGGGCTCAGCTTGACCAGCTCACACTTTGGACCTTCTTTGCCCTTTCCATGCTGCAGCTTTAAGCCCGGAGAGATGAAACAGTGTGTTTGCTTCGTGCTGGCCATCCACCCCAGCGGGGCGTAGGTGGCTCTATTTTAAGATAATACCCAGCTTGTAAAAAAAAAAAAAACAAACAGGTGAGAGGTAGATGTGTCTGCTTCTGCTGCTCTTGCTGCGGGGACAGAAACCTGCAAGAGGGAGATGGTGCAGATACCAGTGGGCAATCACTCCCCCGAAGGAGCAGCAGGTAGGCATCCTTCCCTCAATTAATGCTCACCTTCGCACTATTTAGATCAGGCCCCAGGGGCTGGTGCTGGAAGGTGTTGCGAGGCTCAGCCTCCTCCCTACGGGCTTATTCCTTAACAAGAGGGCATTGTCCCTGCCTGCGGGAAGCCCAGCCTCATGATGCTGAGCAGGACAAAGGCTCGATTTACCCTGTGAAAGAGCTGGAAACCGGGAAGGGGACAGAGGCAGCCAAAGCCCGCTCTCCCCGTCTGAGACACTTTGGATTTTGATACAATGGGGTGATCAGCTGCAGGCACAAGGGAGCGGGGCTTGGGGCTGCCTGCCTTCAGCAGGAAGCGCTCTGGGACAGCATGGAAGTGGGAGGTGTCGTGGCCTTATTGCTCCGATCATCTCCATTTCCCATGCTTTAAACCAGCAAGGGAAGTGCTCCAGATACTCACAACAGACATGAACATACTCATTTTGTGTTTCACTTGACATTTATGTTAAAGCCTCCCGCATTGCACATCCACCCTAGTGCACAAGAGGAAAAATGGGGCCTGATGTTTGGAAAAGCCACCTGTGATCCTCCAGCCCTTTGTTGCTGGCAATGCTCTGCCTGTTTCAGAGGACGACGTGCAGTGTGTTGTTCTTTCCAAATGGCTTCTGCACTCCAAAAGAGTCCAGAAACTCCTGCCTCCTGCCATGCAGCAAGTTAGTCAAGATGGGAATTATGCGGGACATTTAAACATCCCTCTGAATGCAGGCGAGGACCTGCAGAGAGAGAGGAGGGATCCCATGCCCAAAGCCATCAGATACCTATGACCAAACACAGGACTGTCTCTCCCAGGGCAAGTCATTCTGGTCAGTGACAGCAGCAAGACTCTTTGACTGCCCTCCTGGAGGGTGGAAAGGACCCCTTGTTCCACCACCTCTGAGTTAAAAGAGCTGAAAAGGGTTGAAATTAAGAAGGGAAAAATTGTGGCATTGTCTGAGGGAAGGTGGGAACATGGAGCCACAGATCACTTCGTACATCTGAGAGAGGAAGGAGCTCAGGGCAGGCAGTGATGGGGACTACACAGGCATCTGACCTGGAGCAAGTCTTGAAACTGTTGTGAGAAATGCCTTCCTCCAGCCATAAACTGATAATGACTTGGGCAGGTTGATCCTGACATCCTCCGGGCTGCTCTATCTAGACACAAGCACACAGAGATGCAAAAAATCTCCCACGACCAAAACAAACAAAAAAATCCCATCCCAAATCCCAACCCCAAAGCACTTAATTGGGACCAGGATTTATCACCCACCATTTTTCACAGCAGGCATTTTTATCCATTTATAGAGCTTCCATTCTTTGTCTGCAAATTCAGTACTTGGGTAGAAGGAATTTCTCCAGTCCAGTCACGATTGACAGGATCATTACAATACATATTTATTGCTGTGTATTGTAGCTGTCAGCCTAAATCGGATCATTTTGGACACCCTGGGAGAAGCTACAGTGAATGTCTGTCACGTTGGCTACCATGCAGACGTGGTCCAGGGAGGCAGGAGGTGATGTGACATGCTGAGCTCAGTGCAGAAGGAGGTGGCCACACAGCCTGAAATAAACCCTGTCTTGTGGTGGACACTCATTAAACACTTTTCTGCAAATGATTCCCTCCCTCCCTTCCAGGCAGTTCAGGCACCCATGTCAGCTGGTTATGTTAGAGACAAACCAGAGGAATGATTGACAAGAGTTTTGACCCTGACATTTGGGATTATGAGACATTATGAGTGCATTTCTGTCACATCAAATACCATCCCATTAATTCTGCAGTGAGCACAGGTCAGTGGGACACGAAGCCCATCAGCAAGCAGCAATTGTGTTGGTATTTCCTTGCTGTTAAATGCTGATAGCTCCAGCTTGTAACTTCAGCCTCATTACCACACTGCAGAAACATCCAGATACGGGAATTCTCTCTTTCAGCTCCTTAAACTTTTTTCTTCTCTTTTTAGATCAGAGTTCAAGAAAGGATAGTAGAGACAGATTTGATGTCAAATTTTGGTTACAGCAGGCTTCTGTCTACATGATTAATTGCAAGGTTGCTTTAGCTGAAATGTGCATCGCAAAGGATTTATAAAAACAACTGTAATTAAACTCATATTGAGGCATTTTCTTTTGCTCTCACACATAAGAACTGGATTGCATCTGTACAGCAAGCTGTCAGCCAGCTTATTCTGCAGAACTAAAAAAGATGCTCTTGCTGTGGGTTGCTGCGAGCCTGATTTATGAAAGGTTCCTCCTAACAACGCAATCCCAGCTTGATTAGCTACATAGTGCCTATTCCTGAAAAGGGATTTTTCTATTTCTGTTTCTTCCTCCAGCAGGGAATTCCCTCTTAATTAGCTGCAGAAGAAAAATTGTGACAGAATTGGAGGCAGAAAGGGAGGAGAGTGTGGAGGTCAATTCTTTCAAGTCAGAGGGTTATTTCTCACCAGCTGCTGCAGAATATTTTGTCCATCACTTCCCTGGAGAAAGTAAGTTGCAGTCCTATAGAAAATTTTGCAGGATTACTAGAATTTGAATTTGAAATGCTCTCAGTCATCTGGCTCACTTCCACGGCACATGGTGGATGAGACCAGCATAAAAAGGCAGCGACGGGAAGCAAAAGTCAACCAAGTTCATGTGAGAAATGAGACTCACATTTTTAGTAGCAAGGATGATCAACCACTGGAACAAACTACCAAAGGAAGTGGTGGAGTTTCCCCCTTTTGATGTCTTCAAATCAAAAAATGCCCTAGTCAAGTAGGAGCTACAGGGTTTGGCTCAGGAATCGCTGGATCAGATCGTCATGCCTTAAAAACGATGAAACCACATACATGATGTGAAGACACAAGGATCACATGGCTGTCCCATGTTCAGACACACTGGTTGAAACCTATTAGCGACTCACTGTATTGTAGCTACAAATAAGATGCGTTTGTAATAGTTCAGACTGGCCCTTTTATCGCTGTGAAATGAGTAGGCAGGAGAGCGCATCCTTTAATGGGTGAGCGGGTGTGCTCTCCTGGGAAAGCAGCTATTTTACAGCTATAAGTGTTTAAAAGCTGACAATGACATCTTCCTGCATGCTTGCAGCACCAGCCCTAAACTAAATCAATATTTTTAAGACAAACTTGTAACATGTCATTAAAGCAACTGGTATTTGCAACTGCAAGTGAAAAAAAAGGTGTACGGGAACACCCAGCTTTTGCACTGAATCCAAACAGAGATCAAAGTGCTTACAGAAGGGAAATAGAGAAGGAAAAAGACACCGTCCAGCAGAGAGAGAGGGAGGAGCAGAGCTGCCTGGTGTGATCATGTGTGGGGCTGGAGGCAGGGATCCCACAGCTCCTGGTCCCCAGGCCAAGGTCCGCACCAAGCGGCACAGCGGGACAGTGCCACTAGCCCTCTTCTAGGAGGGAGCCGACCTCCTGAGCCCTCACGGTGAGAATGGTGGTCCCTGAAGCCACCACACAGTCAGGATCCATCTCACTATGGCCACTGTCACTTCAAAGGATGAGGCTCACACACAGCTGACCCAATAGACTTGAAAAATGCTTCCAGCCTCAGTATGTCTGAAAGACAGAGGATTTGTCCTTGGCAGATCCCCATCGGCACAGTTCCCTTTGGTCCGCTGCGGTAGGTACACCTGGGGCTCTGCAGCCCCAGGGCCCAAACACGAGGAGTGTGGCTCAGATCCTCAGGCAACACAGAAAAATGGGAAGAAAGTTGAGTATTTATATCTGTTGTGGCTACAGCCCACTTGAGACTAGCACCTGTTAAAACAGTCTCTGAAGTACAGCTCTGCTTCTACCCAAACCAGGGACAACCTTGCCCTACGGGGGGTCATGCTCTTCAACTCCTCTTCATTTCTCTTGCATCTGGTGTGAAGAGCATTCAAATGTGAGAGTACGCAAGTCTCCTGCCTGCCCATGGGCAGAGAGATCACCAGTGCACAAACTATTAACTGGATCTGGATTAATTTTCCATTTCTAACAATTTGGGTTGACACAAAGTAAAATCCTTCAGCAAGTTCTCCTCCACCCAGTAGGAGAAACTCTCCTGCCATACTAGAGACAAACAGAAAACCCGACTGGGTTATGCTTGCACTTCCAATTAAGCCTTAGCCAGCAGACGGGATAAAGGGGTAATTGCTTTGACTAATACCCAGTCAAAGGTCAGCAGTGTGCCTTGTGCCTCAGACACCCCTGAGCAGGCAGATAGGATGGACATGGCAAATCCCAGGTGGGCCCACTGTTGACCTCCCCATCAGAGGGACAGTGCAGCTTGCCACCCTGGGCCAGCTGCCATGCTCACTCCCCTGCGCTTGCAGCAAGATGCCTCTGTGGCTCTGCCTCCTCCGTCCCTGTTCAACGGCCAAGCTCCACACTGGCATCCATTCTCCTGTGAAAGGCAATGCACATGCCAAATCTGCCTGGGATGGAGGCGCATGGCCCCTGCCCTGGGGCTGCTATGCTCCGTGTCGCTCGGCTGGTCAGCAGCAAAGCTTGTGACTTGCTCTGGCTGCACGCTGAGCACGGGGGAACATGTCCCCAAGGGGAGCAGCATGTAGGTCCTCCAGCGCCAGCAGCTTTGATAGCACATCTTCCAATTCAGGCCATGACTGATACCTCCGTTACCTTTGATTTCACTCAAGCAAATTTAGAAGGATTTCATTGTTCATCAAGTGCTCAGCGTTACTTGAAGAGCTGTATCAGCCTCCCAGGCCCTGTCTGGGGTTGTTTGCAAACACCAACCCTTCCCATTTTAATTCAGGGTGCCTGTCAGCAGCAGGGGAGACATGCCCTCCTGGGCAGGGGAAATGTTTCACTTTTCCCAAGGCTGCAGCTTGCAGGAAGGCTGGAGGTTGAACAGTGTATACGGGTCGTGCTTCCTGCATTTCTTCCCAATGCACGGGAGTAGAGACAAATTCACTCTGCCATCCGCTGGGAAAGAATTGGAGTAGTTCAACCTGCAGAGATCCAGGGCTCCGTGGCTTGTACTGTGGGAAGTCCTAGCAGGGCATGAGAACAGAGGCAGCAGCAATCATACCTGAATTGGCTAAACACGCTTGATGAGATTTCTTCAGCACGTAATCTGTACCAGGCCTTGTCAAGAGTGGGGGCTCAAAGGTGTTAACGAAGGTGGTCTCCAAACAAAGGTGACCTCCAGGACATCTGACTGCAGAGGGTTCCCTGGACCCCTTCCCCATCTGCTGCTGCACAGCCTACCTCCTCAGCTGCTCCTAACTATAGACAATCCAGCAATTGTTTGCCCAGGGTAACAGCAGCAAGACGTTACATGGATTTGGGCATCTTCTGCTGCAATTTGATTGCTGGAAACAAAGGGGAAGAGTGTTTTCCCTATAAGCTCAGAGAGTTTCCAGGGATCATGTGCATTTTAGAGCTCTCCGGTGGGCTCTACTTACACTTTGTGAGCACAGAATGAAGCATTGCAAGTAGTGGAAAGAGACAGAGAGTGAGACAGAGGCAGTGCCAGAGATAACGAGATAAGAAAAGCAGGGTGTCATCATGCGCCTGATCCTGCAATCATTATCTCGGATGCCAATTCCCATTGCTTTCATCAGGGTCTCAGGCAAGAGGAGGAATGCAGAATATGGCCCAGCATGTGTGATGATATCAGTGGTTCATTGTCACAGAGCTGGGAATTACTGCCAGCACGTTAACATCCCTTGCCACCCACGCTTTTATTCTATATCATCACATGCTCTAGAGAGTCGCTCGCTGCTGCTACACTTTGCTCAAAACACCGTGGCCATAAAGCTTTGGTGAAGGGTCCCCAGCTCTGGGTTTCCTCCTGCCATTCAAGCCACTTCGAGCTCCTACAAAACCAAACCACAGGGCTCATCCATGCCAAAAGCCCACGGCAGGGCTCAGCAGCCAGAGGCATGGGGAAGGGAGATTAGTCAGCAGGCAGAACGGCTAGGCTCCCCGGCCTGTCGATTTGTTTGTCTGATTTCAAGCGTGATGCAATCCAACAGCAGCGTGAGGGTGCAGGGATTTCATTATACACCCACTTGCCACCTACATTTTCTGCCCCGACCCACTGAGGAGCAGCACACCTGCAGCACCAACAACATCAGCAGGTTTGAGAGCATTCAACACCCACAACTGTATCTCTTGGCACTATGCAGATCTGCAGTCAGACAGACAATGTTTTATAAAAAAAAAGCTGTCTAAGAAACAGGGAAGAGCCTGCATCTTCTATCGCCATTCATAACTGGGCTTTATATCTCTGAGAGTAGAAGGAGAATCGGTTCTTGCTGTCCCTTGCCTAGGGAGTCACAGCACTTGCTGGGAAGTGACCCGCAGGGTCAGGCTCTGGTTGTGTGCACATACAGGACACACGCATGCAGAGGATGTGCCTGGGCATCACTGGTTTTGCTTTCACAGCTCAGACCTAGAAATATTCCTCACCCCTGTTTATTAACAGGGACTGCCAGCCCCTCAGTTCCTGGGATTTCACTCCTGTTTCCAGTGAGTAGAGATGTGGTAACACCGCCGGTGCAAATGCAGCATGCCCGGTGAGCATGGATAGAGCCGTGCACACTGCTCCCCTCCCCGGCTTTCAGCAATGCTCCCAGTGACTCTGCAGCAAGTAAACAGCTCTCAACATCAAAGTGACAAGGAAAGGACATAGTCCGATTGAATTTGCTTGTGGTCAACAGGAAACTTTACCTCTCACTTTATATGTTAATCTACCCTTCATTTTCTCCTCCACTCTCCCTGAGGTGGACTTCCTCCTGGATCTGATAAGAGCCTCACTCTCATTAGGGCAATTGATTAGCCAGAGAAACACAACACCAAAGAACCCAAAACGCAGGTAGGCCTTAAGTTCCCTTTCCTGTATCAGGCTTTGCTGAGATCTGTGTTTTTCAGTTGCATGTATGACTCTCCACTGCCGGTTCCCTCCCCTGCCCACTGATCCTCCATGGATGTACCCAAAAACAAGGACAAGAAGTGATGTTGCTTTAGGCCAGATTGTCTGTGAGGACTTTCTGAGTTCTCTTCCATTCAAGCCACTGGTGGACTTCACCAGCTGCACGGTGTGAGAGGATGTTCCTTACACACAGGGACCTTAAACAAAGCAGAGCCCTGGCATCTGGCATTAGGTATCGACCACGGGACCCTCCCCTTCTGCTGGCCTATGACCAGCCTGCCCAAGGATGTTTGAACTCAGAGAAATGTCTTGCAAAGGTTGTCTTTCCCAAACTCATCAAGACTATGCTGCTACTTGACCATCACTCAGGCACTACAAAGTTTAGTGCACATCTGTCTCTGACACCTCAGGACCTTTCCTGATCTGTAGGATCTCTCCATGTTTTTCCCCCTCCTCAGTAAAGCACAGAGGACAGGGCAGATGGTACACCATAAAAGCCATGTCTCCAAGGAGCTCTCCTTCACAAAGCTGCGTGCAGAAATGAGATGTTTTGGGCCCCTTTGCATTGCACTGATAGCTCTCCAGGGCAGCACTTGGCCCAGTAAGGGCAGCCTGCCCATCTCCCAGGTGGTCTAGCCTTCTGTGTGCCCCGAATTCATAAAGAATGAAATCAGGGGAGCGAAACCACAGATGAGTCAACACTTCCTAGCCGAATAGGACCCAAGGGAGGTGAACTGGGGACTTGACCCTGAAAGCAGATATGACGGGGCAAACGAGTGGCTGCACAGGAAGGGCTGCCTTGGCAGAGCAAGGGGCAGTCTGGCAGGGGACAAGTCTGTCACCTGGAGACTGGCAGATTGAGATGAATGAAACACGGGCTCTTGGAACTGGAAGAATGTGGTAGGTCAACAGAAGCTGGAAATAAGTAAGTACAAAGCCACGGGTTGCCTTTCAAACTTGGCATCCAAAATGAAAAACAAAGCAAAGCCAACAAGCTCCTGGGGGTACCTGGTTTCCAGGCAGCTGGGTCTACAAACTCATAATGCACTCAGAGGCACTCTGGGAGAGCTGAACACTAATTTAGGCCAGCACTGTGCAAACACTGCAGGGTTCAGGTAGCGAAAGGCTCCGGAAACTAAGCCTCACCATTTGCTTTACAGTGGGAGGAAGCAAACCCACAGCTGCAGCTCTCAGTCTGCCAAGCGCGGGGCTTGGAGGGGCATCCCTCGCTGCCTCCTCCATGAGCACATATTGCCAGGGCGCCTGGGCAGGATGGACGGGGGACATGGAGCGGTGGTTCTCCACCAAACCCTGCCCACCACCTGAAGATATTCTGCTTTCCATGCACTTCTGGCTCCGAGAGCCGTCCTGCAGTTGCACATCCAGCCGTGCAGCACGTGGCCGCCCGGCTCTCTCCTCACCCTCAGCAGCCAGCAACGTGCAGTGCAATAACCCAGAGCAGGATTACAACCACTTCAGAGGAGATTTCCCCTGGAGACTCGCAGAAGGTTGAATTTATTATACGTTTCCTGTTTGGTGAGTCCTCGGCGCTCTTTCACACTGAGAGGTTACGGCCACCCTCTCACCACAGCGCTGCTGGCAGCCCAAAACCCGAACATGGGTCAGTCTCATTTCTGCCCAAACTACCCCAAGGGCCCCCTTCTTCAGGGTGCTGATGGAGGGACCGTGCAGGGGCAGACCCCCCGCAGACAGGACACTGCAGGAGGGACACGATCTGCTTTCTCCCACTGGCCAGCCGATGTTCATTTCCTATTTCAAGGCTGTTTTAATACCCCTGAAGCAAACAGATCTAAAAAGCAGGATGATGTTTCAGCCCTCATTTGTATGTGCATGGGAAGCCCTAATTCAGGCCAGTGCTGAGCTGAATGATGCCCAGTCCTTCCTCTACACCCCGATTGCTCCACAGCTGCTGGTGGGCTTCGGCAGCTTCTTCTTGTGGTGGCGGCTTCACTGTGTTCTGTGTTCCTGCATTATCCCCACGCACAGCCCCAAAGGCGGGCAGCGAGGTCGGCGAGCTGCAAAGACTCACCCCAGGCTTCTGCGCTGCCCCATGGCTCTAATTGGCAACAGATGAAGCCAGACTATTTCCTGAGAGACAAGAGTTTTAACAATCCCTAAAGCCTCTTAGGCAGCAGCAATATCCTAAATGGGAGCTTTATTCTCCACACCGCTCAACAGAGCCAGTATTCAGAAATCAAATGCTGAAATACTCACTCAGGAGCCCCACTCGGGACTGGAAGCCTTCCCTGCAGGCCTGGGGTGTCCTGGATCACCCCCAGGGAACTGTGGAAAACACTCTCACACCGATGGGCTGTAAAGGCCAGGGGGAACGGAATGCCCCAAAGCAGAAAGCTCCTTGCTGGATTCAGAAGTCCCCCTCGAGCCCTGGACTCCCAAACCCTGCTGAGTCTCCCTGTTCAAGGGGGCAGCTTTTGTGTCCCGGCCTGTCCCCTGCGCAGGGGTGCAGTGCCACACGGACATTCCCAGAGCTGGTGGTGAAACCCAAGAGTGTGACCCTTGGTGCACCAGGACATTTTGCTTTCTAGGAAGCCAGAGGCTACCCTACACTTGCAAACCAGGAAGACAGAGGGCAAAGCACCCCACTTGTCCCCTGCCTCATTCATAGGGGTGGAGGGCATATTGCCAATGCGGGGCAGCAAGAACAAATCTGGGTTCACTGCAGCTACCTCCTCCCAGTTTCATGCACCTCATGCCACTGTCCCCCAGCCTCCTCCCAGCCAGAGATGCACAGCCCCTGCTGCCAAAGGGTGAGGGAGCCAGCAGCTGCCAAGGTTTCACGTGAACTTGCAGCATTCCTCCAGAAGCTCCTCTAATCTCAGTGACCTCGGTGGGTGGACAGCAGCCAATTGCCATCACTGCATCCTAAGCAGACCTCACTGCGAAGCCAAAGCAGTGTTACCACTGGGGGAGTTAAAAGGGGGGGTGGGGGTGGAAAAGTTGCCTGGCCAGTCTAACTGCATTTGGTTGATCTGATTTCAGGCGTCTGCTAAGACACAGCATGCCTATTTATCATAATCAGCTTACTGCACAAGGACAGTGTTAACTAGGCTTTACTGGATTAAAACCTGCCAACTAATTCATAGCACCTACCCAACAAGTACAAGTGGGCTGAGTCTCTGTGCTTTGTTTGAAACATTTTAGCTGGCATTAAATAAAGGGGAGCACCTGGGGAAGGTGGAAGGGTACAAAGGCGCTATTGATCTGTCAGCATTACAAGCGATCCCGCAATGAAAGGGCGCGGGAAATAAAGAGGCTCACTGTCCAAGTGCAGACAGGTTAACACAGAGCAGAGCCATAAAAGCACTGAGCACAAAGGCTGTATCTTGACAGGTTCCCTCTCATTCAAACTGCTCAAGGCTCTTTCTGAAATCACCAGCAATATGGCTTAGTGTCAGCTGCAAAATTCAAACTAATCTGGAATTTGCAGATAAAACACATTGCTAAACCAGACTGGAGGTGCTAATATAGGTGGATATGTTGAGGGGCTGGGGGATAAAGTAATGCAATATTTATTTTAAAAGTCCCAAAGAGCAAATATTAACTGCAGTGGAGCCACATCAGATAATACTGGTGTGAGCAAAAATGGCATTTCACCACTCCTACAAAAGGAAATGCAAAAATAAAGTTATACTTACAAAAAACCTGTAAGAGAAATCCCCACAGTGGAGTATGGCTGGAAACCCTCAGCATCCATGACAACACCCTGGGGCAAACCCAAGTCCCTCTGCCACCTGGGCCACGGGGCATTGCATGTGCTATAACCTCTCATCTAAGACTCGGCTGTCTGGTGTCCCTGTAAAGCACAAGACATCTGATTTAAATATTTAAGGTACTCCCTGTGAAGGTGATTGCTCTATAGAGAATTGCTCCACATTACAGTAAACTTCTGCTGGTCATTTCTCAAAGGGGTCCTTGGATCATTTGAGAAAATTTTCTGACCAGGACCAGCCATTCCTAAGTGCTAGGAATCCTTGCTTAGAAAAAAAACCCAACACATACAAATCCAGATGCCTGCCTGCCATCATACCCATGGGTATTATCTCATCCATCCTCTTCAGGGAAGCAGTGGCCAGACCATGAAGTGGAAGAGGCTGCAGCCCTACCAGAGAGTTGTTCAGAGCTGTATTGAACCATGCTGCCCAACCCTCTCATCATCACATCTCCACTTGTGCACAGTGCTTTACCCCCAGTCCTCTTGTTGCTGTGGGGTTCTGGGACCCTGTATTTAACCACAAAATCCCAGCGACCCAGCTGGCAGGGCCTGACCCAGGGTTTTTGATTAGCTTATGAGGTGTTCTCCAAGCCCAGCTCCTGTGGTCCTACAGGTTACCTCAAGGCAGCAGCTTTGATTAAAGACAAATGCAAACCATGTCCCCTGAAGGCTTCAACATAAGAAGGAAACAAGAACCCCAGTGTATTCTCTTTGCATGGAAATCCCACACTGGGGGACAAGGGGAAGTGGGTTGACTCAAGATTTTTGCATGTTTGAGGTCAGCAGAGCTGATATTTGTGCATTGACACATTAGATAATTAAACACAGGCAGAGTCAGGTGTTGGCTGTAAGCTTCTCCTTCCTCCATTCAAGCCTCCACCTCCTAAAATAGGGGATGACCTTTGATTTCCCAGCAACACCTACATCCTTACATAAAGATAGGAGCCGCTCCTCACTGGAGTGGACAGGGAGCTACTGCAGCTGCACTGGTTTGGCTGGGGCTCCTACCCACATCCCGTAACACAATGCCTGGTGACTTCCCCCAATCGGCCCTGCTCTCTGTGCTACAGAAATCCCCAGATCCTGGAAGGGAGAAGTGGATGTAGATCAACTAGAGCAAAATGGTGCAAAATGGCAAAAAAATAGGCCCAGGAATGCATTAAGCCACTCTAAGGACCTGCAAGATGACCAAAGGCTTCATGCATCAACATACCTCTTTAGCCAGCTAAATCCTTACAGTGGTCAGTGCTCCTTGTCTTGGTCCAGACACACCCCAGAAGGAGGTGTAGGAAATAGTAAATGGGAGGACCATAACCAGGCATTAAGGCTGATATTACACTGACTCCATTAACCCAAACTGGCAAGTTGCACATTCCAGGCTGAGTCCCTTGGCAGGAGTTGCCAGACGACCAAGCATTTATCACCCAGCTCCCACTCCTTTTGGTGGGACTCTGTCCCGGCAGATAAAGCACATTTACTGCCACTTCCCTGTTTATGCTGCTGCTTAATTTGCACATGAGCAATGTGTTGAGGTAAAGCCTCCAACTGCTCCCCCTTGGCAGCAGCCAAGCAGCCTTTGCTGTGGTTAGGAGGAACGGGGGAAGGTGACGGGGCTGGGCCAGATCAGGAGGTGGAAGGCACAAAGCCCAAATATTTTTTGTCTCCCACCCACTCATGCTACTACCGGCACCTTTATTCCTGCAAGCACTGATCCCTCATGACTCAAGCAACATAAAACAGACCCGGCTCCTCTGCAACACCCACGTCAAGGACTCCCTCCTACAAGAAAGTCAGTCCATGTGTAAGGCCTTTCCAACAACAAGCCTCCTCTCTCATTCCTTGAGTCCTCAAATTCGTCATTGACACCTCTGCTGCCAGTATAGCCAATGGGGTCTTATCAGCTGGGGAAATGCAGCTACAGGGGAGTCAATCCTGACGTCTCCAGGAGGACACATCCTACTGTCCAGCTCACTTGCAGCAGCAGATAAGGGCTATATTACACCCAGCTCAAGGCAGCATGCAAAACTATACCTGGGAGGCTTCCAGAACTTAGGACACCATGATGGGGAGCTGCAGGGCAGTGAGCTTTATCTGAATGGAGCATAAAGGTCCAAACAGTGAATTTTTTTCCCTCTCTTGCTTGCTGGTTATAGTCTTCTCCCCACCCTGCATCTCAGTTTCCCCGTCTGTACAAAGAGGCCAGTGATGCTCAGAGCACAAACCACTCTGTGTTGGCAAAGTGCTTCTTGTGGAAAGCTTGAGCACAACATAGGAGTCAGCTTACTGCACTTTGAAAGTGGCACATGATACCTGCTGCTTAATGTGCACAAAAAATGTCTGTGAACTTTTTGTACTGGGGCACTGTAAAGTCACACCCTGCCGACAGGTCTCCTGTATGCATTGGTCCTACAGAGGTGTTGGAAGGATTCATCACCTAGACATGTAAGAGGCTGAGGATTGTTATGATTGATCTTTCTCTGTGATGTGGAGGTACTAAGGGACTCTAGCCTTTGGCCAGACTGGCAGGAAGCCAGATACTGGATAAACACATACCCAAAAGACCATTTCTGTCTCAAGGCATCTATAACCTAAGATGCTCAACAGGAATCTTATATGCAGCAGTGGAGAATCCAAAGGGAAGGTGTAGTAGTTAGATGTAAATGTGGAAAATATTCTGGGCTATTGCCAAATCAACTTTGCATACTATGGTAAAGAATTTGGGGGTGATAAAGCTAATGGTAGTTTGTAATGCCTACGTAGGCTGGATCCAGCATCCTTCACAAGCCAGGGCTATGGACTCCAGGATTCCCAGGGTACCCAGAATATAAAACACTAGTTTGCTTCAGTAAACCCTGGGTAACATCTGCCTCTCGCAGAACATGCTCAGCCAGGCAATCTGCCCTCCCACCACCCCAGCCAGCCCTGAGCTAAGCACAGAGCCATGCTTCCCACCCAAGAAGCTGCTGATTGAGGAGACGGACACCTCAGGGGGCAGTTTTGCAGCTGCACTGATTTAACAGCTAGCTGCTTCCCCCCAGCCCAGCCCCAGTGCAGAGAAAATACGGAGCCATCCCCTGCACAGTGGAGCAGAGTGAACCCACACATCGAAGCAGATGGATGAAGATGTGCCCTACATGCCCTTGCCAGCTCCTGTTCACACCAGCAGTACGTGAGCCACACTGGTAAACCAGGCAGCTACCTACCAGAAATAAATACGTATGGCAGTGAAACTGTACAGATGGAAAGCTCCTATTTCATCTGTGGCATCGTCTGGGGTTGTTCCAGCATTAGACACACCAGAGATCGGTTGTTGTTAGGTTCTTTTTGGTGTAGTCTCTTTAAAAAATCCCTTAATTACATGCTAAATTAGACTATAGACAGGAAGCCTTCGAAATAGGAAAATCCAAACCACCTCTGCTTCTCAGTTGCAGAGGAACTCTTGAAAATCTCTTAGACTCTAAAAAAAACCCAGAACCAGTGCACTGTCCACCTTTCACACTCTGCTTGCAGGGCATTTCAGGTGTTTGGGTACTGATTCCCTCTCTTTCTGTTGCATGGGGCTTTCCCAGTATTGAGCAGGCAAGCTCAAAAGTCAATCCAGTCAATCACTCCATCACCGCTGTGAGCTTTCTAAAATTTCTTACAAGGCAATGATTCATGAGAATAATTTTGTTACCTGATAAATAATATTTGCAGAGAGGGTGGACTGGCTGTCAGGTGACCAGTGCTTTGTTCCTGAATCTGATTGTGACTTGGTATAATTTTTATCTCCCTGTCAGCAAGTGACGTTTTACCTCTCCGTTTCTGTCACTTTTCCCTAATTTTTCTTTTTAGATGGGTTAAATTGTCTCATGCTATCACCTCCATAAGGGGGCTGGGCTGTGGTTCCTGGAAACTGCTCTACTGCTTTCCCTTTTCAAATGAAAGGTGGAACTGGGAGCACAATTTAATGTCCCTCCCTTTAAAATGTCATAAAGCCATTTAATTCTCCTCCTTTGAGAGCTGGGTGCTATTTTCATATTATAAAATAGGTACAGTGAGAGGATAAGTCAGTAAAAGTTGTTACTAAAATCAGAGGGATGTGGTTTTGTAACGGCTCAGAAGGGCTGCGTAAGATCACTTGTCCCCAGAGTGAGGGAGCGAACCTCTCTCAAGCAGAGATTTTAGCAGTGCTCCAAACATCCTCTGTTCAGAGGAAACCCTGTTCATTAATATCTTATGTGACATAAAAGACTTTTGCTTTTCTTTTGGTGGGGTAGAGAACAAAAGTTATTCCAGTTATATAAGCAGGATCCCAAGGTAGCTATTTTTTTCCATAAGGAAATATGTGAGTTCAAGGTTTTTATTTTTAATACAGAAGGAGCCTCGAACTATCTAACAGAATACAACATGAAAACAGCCACCCTGGGAGAGACCAAAGATCCCTCTAACCCAGTATCCTGTCTCCAGCGGTTGCCCACAGCAGATGCCTAAGGGAAAAGTGTGAGCTTGAACAGGTGGCGAAGCTTCCCCAGCACGCTCTCCTCTTCTGCGGCCAAAGGGTTTCCTGAGCCAGAGACACTGTGCTTATGTCTAACCACCCTTGACAGATTTTTTTTGCTGTCCTGCACCTATATCCCTGCAGGCCGTGGGCTAGTGCAGTGCGGGATGCAGGGAGGCAAGAGCATGAGGGCAAACCTTTCACGCGAGTGCAAGACCACTCCTCCCATCTGTGAGATGCTGCTCAGCCTCTGCTGTGATAAACACCCCTCTTACACCTGCCCCCCCACCTTCTGACACAAGCAAGTGCCCAATAACCATAAATCATCTGAGATTTCACTTCCTGAGGGCCTCCCTCTTCAGCCACTACCTTCGGTAGGAACTGAAATAGGTCAATACAGAGAAACTAATGAAAATCCCACCCTTAATTAACAGTTGCTTGTGATATTGGCTCATCCTGAGTCATGACGTAACTCTGCCCGGTAACCCACATATTGTACACAGGATGTGTTTGCACTGCAATCAAAGAAATAATCGTTGAGATGTTTACTGCAACCAGACGTTATATAATAGTTGTGGCTAGTCTTACTGGCTACATCGGTCACATTATTTAATATTTCCATGCTGATAACATAAGAGTAACAGGAAACAAACAAGCAAAAAACCCACAGAAATCCAGTCAACAAAAACCTCTCCAAACAAATTTGCACTGATGTTGCTCTTCTGCCTCCAAACTTCCTCCCACGTATCTCACTAGAGAATCCGGAGCACTTGCTGGGACCATCTCTGACCAGATTCAAAAGCATTTAGGTGCAGAGAGGCAGAGCAGAGTGTCTAGTCAGGGTTTCTAAAGCACTTGACTATTTCAGGTTAAGAAATTGAAACAGAAATTTTAAGTTTGGGTTGAGTGCCCAGAGAAGCTACGTCATTAGGGTGGGATTCCTTTTCTGCCCATGCCTGTTTGATATTTAGGAGTTTGGTCTTTCCCAGTTATCTAAGTCCCTAAGCAAAGGTACCTCCAGAGAATGACTTATCCCATCTTAAGATGGCAGCTAAGAGGGTAAGGGGAACTGATTTTTATAGATGTTTCTCTCCTTTAACTGTAGGAGGAATTATACAACTGGTTTACACCTCATGTTTGGGTGATTAATACTAGATGAGAAGAATTTCATTACTAGGTGCCCACATTTGTATTTTAGATGGGACTTAAGTATGGAGGACTTCAGGTCTGCTTCCAGGTAACAGGACTTTGGTTTTAAGATGCTTTTGGAAATAGTCCTCTAAATAGGTATTAACTATGACTGCAATGAGGGATGGGAAGTGGCAGAGCAATGTTCACTCCCCAGTTCTGCCCAGGAGCTGTGTGTGTGTTTCAGCAAACTGCATGAACAGCTGATGACTTGTACATGTCCTCATGCAGCACTGAGCTGCTTCCCTTCAGCTTGGTCACTGTCAGGGTGGCAAGTCCTCACTGGGAAAGGTTTCTGCAGGGAATACTGCTGCAACAGCTGGTGATGCTACAAGAGCTCTCACAGAGCACACAGCATCTCAGAAGGTCTCTCAAGGTCTCATACGCCTCCTGAAACAGGGATAATTTTGCCCTTTGGGGCCTTCTCCAGTTAAGTTTTGAGTATCCTCAACAATGGCAATTGCACAACTTCTCCAGGATGCTGTCCCGTTGTCTGACCACCCGCATTGTATAAAACACCTACGTCTGCCCGAGAGGGCTGCCCTGACGTGCAGGGGTCTGCCTCACTTATTCTTAGCCACCAGGAGCTTGCTGAATAAGGTCATTTCATATCCCTTTATATAAAAACCTAATTATGTTAAAGCATAGACATATGATGATTGAAA
The DNA here is from genome assembly GCA_013389945.1 of Fregata magnificens. Classification (NCBI taxonomy): domain Eukaryota; kingdom Metazoa; phylum Chordata; class Aves; order Suliformes; family Fregatidae; genus Fregata; species Fregata magnificens. The sequence continues at coordinate 60,347 of WAAD01042327.1, forward strand.
ACTGCTGGGCAGATTAAAAGCTTCATGTTCCATCTTATGCCCATGAAAGTATCCTGTGAAAACACTCTACCTGCTAATTATGGGTACGCACACAGGCCCGCTGGGTTTCTTTTTGCTATGTTATTACAACATTGTACCTGACAGGGTGAGCAGAGAGGTCAGGGCTGCAGATCAGTAAACAGGAACGAAACTGGGAAATCTTGAAGACAACTGTAAAGCAGAGTTTTTCCACTCAAAGTTTGATCTATTATTGTAATGAATGTTGCATCCTGTGACAGGAAGGTAGAAAAATAACAGGAAGGATTCCAAGGAGAAGAGGACAAACCTGCAGTCAGAGAGAGCTGGGCAAAGAAAGTCTTTGCAAGCTCATCAGCTTTGACTGAAAAATGGCTTTCAGCTCACCCCACATAATGTGATTTGTATGCTGTTCAGAGCAATCATTAGATGAGGTAGTTAACTGGCTCTGTTATGCATTATGCTACAGGTGCAAGGTCTGGAATCCCACATAATTGCTGCATAGATCTAGATTTAGCTTATCATCATTTTTTACATTAGCTTTTGAAAGAACAGAAAGAGCTTTGCAGTTGCCCTGCGCTGGACTCTGAAGCCAGTCATTCTCTCGGCTTTACTGGTGATCCCCTGGTCAGGGGAAGGGCTGTGGGCTTGCAAGCCCCAAGAAAGGGACGCACAGCTCACACACAGGCAGCGCTGCATCCAGCTGCAATGACCCGGGCAGCCAGATCCAGTATTTCAAAGAAGAAAATGAGCCAGGCTACACATAAGGACAATCTACTAGCTACCCCTCTGAATACACATGGGGCACCTTCCCCTCGAGGAACCCCAGAGGCTCCCCAGCTTCCTGACCTCCTCATAACCAGACCCAACGGTGTCCATACAGAGGCCGATGCACGGAGAGGCTAAGGGGTTTGTCTGAGGTCGCGCAGAAGGCAGCAGTGGCAGGGATGGTACCTCCATCATGTGAACCCCTGTCCTGGGCTTTAGCCACAAAAACATCACTGTTACGTAGTTAGGCTGTCTTGGCAAGGGAGATTGGTTTTGTTTAGAAGCTTCTAGGAAAGCCATGCCCTTGAGGCTTGGTTAGACAAGTACATCCCAGAGAGTTATTTTATAACAGCCTGTGATGGCACTGCTTGCCGCAGCCCGTGTGAGGGGCACACATACCCGGCGCTCAGCCAGGCTCTCCGGCTGTGCCCCAGCTTTGCCAGCACTGCCCTGGCACAGCTCGGCACCTGCAGCCACGCAGAGTCCTGCTGGCCGCTACTCCGGGCAGCGTGTGACGGCGTCCTACTAACCACGGCTCACCTGCCCTGGCAGAGTGACCCACGCCGGTCTAATCTGTAAGTCGTTCAGCCTAACGCAATCCCTGCTGGGACAGCTAGTAATTAACGCCACGCTAACCACTATCGAGGTGGGGCGCAGGGTGGAACCACTGGACGAGCAAATAAAACCAGGACACTGAAACCAGGCTAGTGCCCTTCTAGCAATGTCACCTCTGCAGACAGCAACCTGCTTTCCCCGTCGGGACCCACGGACATGCTGAGAGTACAGCCATGATGGGCGTGACTCACATGAGCTGGGCATGCCGATGTGCCTGCTGTGCAGGAGAGCTACATGGTGTAACGCTCAGAGCAGGTAAATGTCAACCGTTGTGGTGCTGTGCCTTCGGTTGGGTGTTTGCTAGTGGGGTGCAGTGCGGGCAGATGAAAAGGGGGAGAGGAGGAGGTCAATGCTGCAGCCCCACTGCTCAGCTTGCTCTCACGTGGTGGGAGTGAAACACCTACTGCAGAACTGAGCTTCATGCTCCGAGTTTAGGTGACTCCCCGACCCTCTGACACCAATGGCATAGCCTCTGTGGGACTGCTGTCCTCGCTCTTCACCCAGGCTCTTTCAAAAGGATTCTCCATATACATGGGAGAAATAAGGCACAAGATTTTTTTTTGGTCACTGTTTTATCACCCACCCACCTTTAAGACAATATTTTTGTCTCTTTTTTTAGGAAGGAGAGATGAAAACCTCTGGCCATGGGAAACCAGGGCTATCCTCCCTCAGGAAATCCTCTGACTAGAAGCTGAAATTTCAGATCTATTTACTTGTCTGATTATTTGCTGTAAGGTAACGAGGACTTTGCCTTTACTGCAGGGAGGCAACTTACCCAAGAAGCTCACCGACTCTGCTGCCATGAAATATAAATCACCTGCTACCAGATATAGGGCCTGAATCCAGCTGGGAACCCTCTGTCCTCAGGGCTTTCCAGGTGCAGAAGAAACAGAAAGCCCCTGCCTCAATATGCTTATAATTTAGGACAAAAAGAAAACAGATGGATGCAGACAGACAGACCGACCCCTCAGGAAGTACCAGGAGGCAGTAAGAATCACTAGAGGAGTTGCAGAGCATTAGAGGCACCTTGGGAGAACGATCATGTACTGCTAGTTTAAGGATTTAACAACAGAGTAATGGGATCGGCAGTCAAGGAAGGTGGGAGCTGACACCCCAGGCAGGAGAGAGAGATGAGAGAGGGTGGGGATGTGCCTCAAAAATGAGCCTGAGCAGCCTACGTTCGATGTGGTAAAGCAAGCAGCACAGGAAGGAGTCACAGAGAAGATTGGTGTGACCAAAGCAATGGGCTTTGACCCCAGCCCAGGCAGCAGCAGCATTTTTAACCAGCTTTGTGTATTTTGTTCCTCTGATATTCCTGATGTGTGACATCCCCAGGGAACTTATGCAATGTGGGACAGCCAACCCGCCAGAGATTGAAATTACCCGGTGGCCTCTTCAGTAGCCAGCTGCTTCATTTTTTCCAGTGTCACTGAGGGAGGGAGAGCTGGGGGCAGAAGGGACCTGAGCAAACCTGTTTCTTTCCTCATCAAGGTAAAACCGCCACATTTCTGCAACAAATTGCACTGTCAGGCCAAAATTTTCCCAGGGAACACAAGCCCCATCCCAGCCAGACTGACTCCTGTTGTGTTGGCAGGACTCTGAGCCTGCCCTCCTTCACCCCTTCCTCACGTAGTTCTCCTCTCCTCCCCCAGTCCTTGGCCAGGAAGCCAGCTTGGCTCCTCACCGTGCCCTACCCGCACTCCCAGTGCTGGAGGAGAGCTGACTCCATGCAGGAGCTGCTGGGACAAGCTGGGAGCAAATGCTCATTTCCATCTTCACGGTAGATAGGGACTCTCTCAAAGCAGCATTAAACACAGCAGCAGGCGTATATTAAATGATTTTAAGTTCACCTTATGCACAGGGGCCTAAGGAGCCTCTTGTTTCCTCTGTAAATAAGTAGGGGGAGTTTGCTGAGGTCTCATCAGGCTGCTTGTGGCTGCAGCTCGAACTGCTCCTGCATTTCCACCCCAGAGCACTCAGGGTATGGGGAGCAGAGAGTAGGAGGGCTCAGAGGCATCATTTAGCACAACAGCATTGCAAAGACAAAGCCAGGTTTCCTGTTGCAGTGGCACATTCAGAAAGTGTTTGCCTTATGGGAGGAAGGGGGAGGAGACCTGCTTCTCTCTACTCTCTGTAGCCACCCAGTTGGGCTTTGAAGGGACAGGGCTGTGGCTTGTTGTGACGTACCAGGTACCTGTGGATGGAGGGAGGCCAGGTATGATGAGCCTGGCAGCAGAGGACTGGCTGCGGCATGCATGCCCGGACAGCCCACCATAGTTTGCTGGTCAGAGGAACCAGCCCCACTGCTCACTAAAGGAGTGGGGCGAACACCCCACTCACCAGTTTGGGTTATGCTGCTACCACCAACACAAACTCACACGTCTGCCAGTACCACCCCTCCGTGCCACACTCACCTTAACTCTGCTTATTTCCCAAACCCTTGCAGAAATTAGGGGGATGGGAGCACTCAACTGCCCAAAGCAACCCCCTCTCAGCTCCCTCCTTGGCTCACATGTCCCTGTGCTGATCAGCCATCATGTTTACACAGGGCTTTTGTCAATAAAGATCCATCAGCTCATCTATGCTCAGCCTACCCAGAAATCTGCTCCATGGCTCTGTGCAACCAATGATGATGAAAAGTCAAATCAATGCTGCACAGAAATGACAGAAACTGGCTTCCTGTTAATTCATTGCCCACCAAAGCCCTCTCCCCCAACCCCTCTGTTTTTAGAAAGTGAACATTTTAAAGACTAATTCTCTTATGAGGAGCCCTGAGCAGGAGAAAGGGACAGTTCATACTCAACAGAGTTTCTCTGGCTTGGCTGCCGTTCACTAGTCAATCAAATGGATATCTGTGGGCACTTGTAAACAGCTTTGAGATATCTGTGAACATTGAATGTCAACGAATTGATGCTGGTCAGCTTCATGGCCAAGTGTACTGGAAAAAGAGCATCAGCACACAGTTTGGCTTTTAGGTGTTCACTTCATGTTGTAGATGCTTTGACATTTAAAGCAGGTTTTCTACTGGCTACGTAGAGGTTATTTCCCCCTTGTCAATTTAATTTAAAAAAAAAATTTAAAAAAATCCTTTTCACTTTAAAGAAAGCAAAGTTTACCTTTTCTACCCTGCCAGAAAATCAGATATAAATGACTTGAGATGCAGCCTGGCTGCCAGTTAAGGCTGTCAGCAGACGTCACTTGCAGCAGAATATCACAGGTTATCACATCACCTGTCTTAAACATCCAATGCTTTACTGACACCACTGCAGTTTTGTGAGCGGCAGAGTAATGTATGCAGGACCTTGTGTAGGTGCTGGTTTAAAACCAGTGGTGGTTCGTAGGTGCAAGCTCTTCCCCTGCTGCTGCTCCTCAGGCAATACCAGAAGCTGCTGTTGGCAGTGGAGCAGCTCGTTTTCTTTTCAAAAGCCCATATTTTAGGAGTCCCAAAATGCAGGGGATCGGTGAGGGAGGCTGGGGGTGTCAATTCAATCTTGAGAGCCTGTGAAGAACAGAGATGTCAGAGAAGTCCAGGAAAAACGGTCATGTTAGAAGGGATGTGGTACTGGCACCAAATTTGTATTTGTGTGCATCCAACTGTCCCCTCTGAATTGAAAACCATGATGGTGCAGGAGAGTTTGGGTTTATACCATAGGGCACACAGTTTCCCAAGTGATTGAGTCTTTCCTGGTTGCAATTTGTCTTCTTGTAGAAGGAAAATTATTTCTAGATTACCTTTGGAATTAGTCATTGTCCTGTTGCTGCTCCAGAAATAAAATTTTCGTGGAGTAAAGCAAGAGTCCTGCGCAGCAGCTTTGAGAGCCTGCAGCAGAAATCAAAATAAAATATCATCAAGAAGAGTTCTCAGTTCTTTAAAGCACTAATGTTGCTCCCTGGGGAAGAGTATTCATCTGTAATGAAAACCATATTGCTCACATTTTTACGGCTGCACAACTCATCTTCTGTGAGGTTGACTCACCTCTGATGCCTATATGATGGGAGACAGTAGAAATAATATTTTCCCCCCAGAATGAAAGTTCACCCCAGACATTCCCAAAGCAGTTGGTTATTTTTTGTGCTGCTGGCCAGGATTTGCCTCTAAGATCATGGCCACAGCAGAGAAATGAAGCCCTGAGCAGGTGAGAGAGCTTCACAGCATCTCTGCACAAGCTGTGCTGTTTTACACCTCCTACATCCAGACGCCAAGGAGGGCACATGGAGACTCCATGGTCCTTAGCCCACAGGTACTACCACAAATTTCAAGGATCCTTCAGGGAAGAGAAGTCCCCATGGGAAATCCCCTCTATCTCTGTTATAGTACTATCACAATCTCCTGTCCCTACAAATTCCTGTTTCTCTAATGAAAAGGGAAATCTTTCCTTGTTCAGCGAGAAAACCCTTTGGCTGCAGTTTCCAAAGAGCAGGCTCTGAAGGCTGGTGGTGAAAGGCTGGAGCTTGATCCAGCAGCACCTCCAGAGAGCCAGACATGGACACCAGCAGCTGAGGAGTATCATCATATCTGGGACAAAAGTTTGATATGCAGAACCATCAAAACCCAGCACATTGCTTTCTCTTACACCTCCTCCCCCTTCCTGTACACTCTTTTCCCTAACGTAAGGCCAGAAAAGTTGGAGGACAGCTAAGATGACCCATTTGAAGTTCTCTGAATACCTTCACAAGTCTCATTTTGAAAACCAATCTGTATTGGTAACATGTGGCACTGATGATTCAAGTGACAAGTTGCCATTTTGAGCAACCTACACATTTTGCTAGAAAATGTAGCAAATTTCCAAAAACCGTCCTGGAGACTCTTGTGCAGCCCTTGACAAAATAGGCAGGGCTATGTGAACATATGAAAAGCGACATGTTAGCAAAACATTGCTCCATTCACACATTATGGGCCAGGCTAGTTGGCTAGTACCTACTCAGGACCAGGTCCCGCAGAAATAGTCCACACTGTAGTCCAGCAAGATTATCCCAAAACCCAACCATCCCACTCCAACGGCATGAAGATTTCAGCGAGGGATGGGCTTCCGCGCCACCACCAAGTGAAATTCTGCATTGAAAACTTCCACCCAGGTAGGGAACTGCAAATGAGCTAGGGGAAGATGGTGATTTTTGAAGCAGGGTGTTGTACCTGTGTGAGGAACAGGCTGTTCCTAGGGCAGCCAACCTGTCTGGTCACTGTAGCCAGGCATCCTGTCTCTGACAGCGGCCCATAACAGATGCCTAGGGAAGATATAAATGCCAGGAAAGCCTGCAGTGACACTTCCCCAGAAATACCAGAGACTTCCTGGACCAAAGATACTATCTCTGTATTTAATAGCTCTCAGTGGATTTTTCATTCACCACTGTGTGCAAGACAAATTGTGTGAAAAAGCATCTTCTATTGTTCTAAAAACTGCTACCTGATATTTTCAACTGGTTCTCCCTAGTATAATGACTGCTACCTCATCGTCATCCCTGTGCCACCCCAGACGTGACAGGTCCTGGAGCCCCATCCTAGCTGGTCAGACCTTGTCTACTTGGCCCTTTGTACAGAAGCCGCTCTGAGCACTCTCCTTACCTTTGCCAGTTCTGCTATAAGCCAACAAGTGACACACCAAAACCTTCATACAGGCAAGAGCTGTGTGGCATATCTCAGCAGCAAGGTGAGAAATGGCTCCAGGTGTGACTCAGGCCCAAGATGACAGTGGCTCCCCAGGGCTCCTTTGGTTGTGTTATGAGCCAGAATGGCCCTGACCAGCCCCTTACAAGAGAACTGGACTTAAATATAGAAGGTGAGCCGACAGACCAGAAGAAATGCTTCTTCATCCTTTTGTGTTCTCAGAGCTGGTAAACTGTGGAAGACACCCTGCCCCAAAGAAGCCAAGGGAGGACCATGGCCAGTAGTGTCTTGCACCAGGTGCACAAAGCAGGAGGGAATACGGTATAGGTCAATGCTTCTCAAACCAGTTTTTGCTAAAGCTGCGCACAGCAAATTCTGTGTTAGAATCATAGAATCATAGAATCATTAAGGTTGGAAAAGACCTCTAAGATCATCAAGTCCAACCATCAACTAACACCACCATGACTCCTAAACTAGGCCCTGGAGTGCCACGTCTACACCTTTTTTGAACGCCTCCAGGGTAGACGACTCCACCACCTCTCTGGGCAGCCTGTTCCAATGCCTAACCACTCTTTCAGTAAAGAAATTCTTCCTAATGTCCAATCTAACACATATATCATATATGTGCACATATTAGCACATATATCACTGAATACTGAGCATGTTTGTCTATGATGACTGCAAATGAGGTCTCTGATAGTGACGCTCATGAAGGTCAAGCTCTAAAAGGACCTACCAATTTTCCACCATTATGATTGAAAGAGTCAGGTCAAGTCACCAAAGTCTGGAATTATAGATGGCCCCAAGCATCCCCCACAAGAGAAGAGCCCTGTCTGTTACAACAATGGCAATACGTGATTCAAATGCAGGTAACCATCTTTCATTTCTTCTGACTTTGGTCAGGCCTTAAAAACATTGAGTCAGGTTTCAAATCAGCATAACCTCTTGCTGTATTATTTTAGTTAGTGGAGATATAATCGCTCAGCACCAGAAAGATGACACAGAAATCTGCAGCAGACGATCAAATGTGCAATAACAAATTGATACTGGAACTGCCTCCTACAATTGATAGCTGCTTAGTCATTTCTCCCTCCACCTCCTGTGATCAGCCCCGCCTCTGCTACCCCTTCCACAGCTCCTTTCCCTGCGACATCCCTAAGATGGCCTAAAAACATCCGGCTGTGCTCTCAGGAAACTGCAGAAACAAGGGAGAGCATGTCTTGTCATGGAGCCCGCTCTGTGTGTGCAAGTGTTATTTTTAAACCATTGTGCAAAAGGATGCGGTTCCCATCAGCCAGGGCATGTCTGAGCTTCTGTGAGACAAGGCTTTTCATTTCAAAAGGCAGAAAATGTGGCATGTGCTACTGCTGTTGCTGTGGCGTTACCCATGTGCAGTGAATGCTGTAGGATTAAGTCACATGTTAAATAAACACACAGCTACAACACAAATTAAACTAGCCCAGAGCAGCTGCTATTTAGATGGTGGACATTTTCTTGAATTAAATGTTCTTTTCAGTATTGCTATGAGGAGGCACAGTATGCTAAGTCAATGTCAGCTCACCAGAGATTGACTTAGCTGCTCTCTCTCCTGCTCTGCACAGGTGGGGAACACATCACCAGCTGAATCACCTAGACCCAGAAGAACGGGGCTTCTGCTTGTACTAGCATGAGGGATCTGACTTGCTTCCCATGCTTGTACTGTTGTGGCAGTAGACAAAGTTGGGGCACCCACATGTACAGGGTTGAGCTTTATGGATGGGGAGGAAAACGATGAGAGAAGTGAAGGTGCAACAGGCAGAGAGGATACAACACAGAGAGTGAGTCATGGATCCATCACCTGTGCTGCTCTCCAGTCCCAGGGAATACCACACTGCAAATATCCAGCAAGTGGTGACATCCACCTCATGGCATAGGCTGTACTGCTTGGTTCTCTGCCCAAGACATGATTCCCCTCTTGCCTCTGGGGCACAGCTTGCAGAGGGGACCAAGACTGCTCAGTGTCCTGTCTGCACAGGCCTGGAAGCATCCTGAGCAGCCAAGGATGGACCCTCTCTGAGGGTGAGTGACTCTGGCTGAGCTGCTGCATAGGGCTGTTAATGCAAGGAGCCTGTTTGGATAGAGAGGACACACGTTCCCTCCTCAGAGGCATTTGGAGGCTTGCTTGTAAGCCAGCCCCTGCCCTTTGGCTATTCTGTCTCCTTAGGCTTCAAGCCTAGCCAGCCACCCTGCGTCTCTATCAGACACATAGGCCCTGACAAGGCAACGGCTATCAAAGAGGGCATGACAAACCCTTTGACCGCTATTCTTCATCCAGACCCTGAGGAGCTTCACTGCTCATGCCCTGCTCTGTCCTGTGACAAGCATGCTGATGTAAGGACCCCCACCACCACTGCAGAAGCCCAGGTGATCTCCATCCATGGCTTTGTTCATCATGCAAAATCACCACATGTGAAAAGCAGTCACTTCCATTAGAGATGTTAAAATGCAGTTTTGGCACCTTAGGATGGCTTTTCAAGAACGACTTCAGCAGCTGGCAGCTCCCATTGAAGGATGCAAACAGATTTTCAGAGGAACTCAAGTCCATTTGAGACACAAAGGGGCCCTTCTCTCACCTACACCAGCCCGTTTCAGAGCCTTGGCTGAGCGCCTTTGGTTCTTACCTCTTCTCTCTGCCCTGCAAAGGGAAACCATTGCTGAAACTAGAGATTGTTTCCTCTCCTCAGGTTTCAATATAATTTTAGAATAGGTTCATGCCGGGAAGGATAAATCCTGATCTGCCTCCAACAAGAATATCCACTACAAATAATTGGGATTTTGGTTCAATCCAGGGTAGGGATGCGGGGGCCAACAGTGAAACTGGAATGAAGAACTGCCACTGGTTCAAGGTCTCTCCACAACTCTCACCCCTTCCTGACTTTCTTACTTAAGGGAGAATACTTACTTTGAAACCTGCCAAATTATTTTTTGTGGAAAAAAAAATACGCAAAAGAAAGACTGTGTCAGTATCAGTGAAGTTCAAGTCTTAAGTTTCAACATTCTCATTGAGATTCATTTTCTCTTAACTTTAAAACTTTTGTCCTCCATTGATATATTTTTAATGTGATTTATCTCTTCATGTTTCCAGTTATTAAAACAAAAGATTTAATTCTCCCAATTTTTTTTAATTTTTCTGTAACAAGCAAATTGAAATTAGATTGCAATTAAATTTGTTGCTGTTAAAAACAAAAGCAGATGTCAATGGAACGGAATCTGGTTTCTCTTTATCCCTACTTGGAAGCATCCCATCAGAAGAAATCAAGGGAGCAAAGTACATCAAGAATAGCTACCTGCAGAATATAGTTGGGCACATATTCTAGGAAATTATGTTGCACCTCAGCCCAGGAAATCAAACATGATTAAGCAACCGAGATGATCTATGAAAGCAGGAATCCCCCAATGATATGCATACTGAGTTCTGTCATTGAAGGATGATTAGCTGGAGATTTTATTCATGGGCCGGCTGACTCCAGCGTCACTGCGAGTCTGTTTCCCAGCAGCTGGCAATCCTGTCGGGTTTTCTGACTTCACAGCAGGCGGTACAGAGCATCACACAGCTCTGCTAACTATCCGCGCTTGGCACTCGTGGGCTTACCCATACCCTTCCATACCAGAGCAGGACATCGGTGCTTCCTCTCTCCCCTCTCTTACAGCAACCCACCTGTGAGCTCCCATTTCACTTCAACATGAAGTGTTTGGGCTCACAGATGTCAAACCCCAATGTGGCCAGCCAGCTCCTTACCTTTAGGACATGCCTTGCTCTTGCTTTGCATGTATCAGATGAGACCATCTATAACTCTCCCTGCAGAGATCACTTGGTTGCGCAGGCACTGCCTAAAGTCTGGGGAGTGGGCGCAAAGGAGGGTGTTTTACCACTAAGGAATGGGAACTCTCTTCCACAAGGAAAAAGCATTGGCTTCAAGACTTACACCCCTTACACTTCCTTCCCCAAGCTCACAAACGGCACTGGCTTCCTGTCACAGCATTACTGGTCTCTCACCAGCCTTGCTCTCCCTCTTCTGAAATACTCCCATGGTGTCTCTATCCAGCCATCTTATCTTGAATGGCATCCAGAAGCTCTTCCCTTCCCTTCCTTTCCCTTCCCTTCCCTTCCCTTCCCTTCCCTTCCCTTCCCTTCCTGTTGGCCTCTTCATTTGCAACACCACCTGCTCTTCAGCTTTGCATTTGCTCTGCTTAGCACAGGGATTTTCAAGGATGCCACACAATACATGACATGTCTTTGCAGTACATGAAATCCCAGAGGCACCTCTGGATATCACAGCTATGCAAGCAGGTGCCTGGGATAAGGCACCAAGAGCCAAACAAGTCAATCACCCACGTGTGTGTATGTGTGTGTTGGTTTGCATCTTTGCTTTCTATTTTACAGGGAAAAAGGCAAACAAGCTTCCCCTTGCTAATAGTTCCTAAAAAGAGGCCTAAATCACAACCTTGGCCTGTGTCCTTCACGCCAGCACAGGCATTAAGTCATCAGCCTTGTCCTGCCAATAATTGTTAACTGCCCACAAAACCCTGCTGAAACAGGTTGGAGAGCTTTAGGAGCTAAATCCTCCTCCAGGGTTTTGAACAAGTTTCACAAGGTGGTTCAAAGCCTCAGCAGCTGGAACAGTGATACGATGTCATGTGCTGCAGATGAAGTGCTAATACTTGTCCATAATGGATTTGCTGGGATGTGTTTCATGTTTCCTCCACCTGTTGTCCCTCTCTGGTGGAGTCCTCCCTTCCCCTGGGTTTTGTCTTCATAACTTAAGATGTCTGTTTTGCGGGGAAGCAGAGCTTGGCTGACTTTACTCTTTTTCACCTTACCTTCTTGTATCATTCTGACACGAGAGCTCAGCAGTTCCCAGGGGCAGGATGCATGGTCTGGGGAGAAGGAAACAGGCACAGCCTCCTCTAAGGCTGTTACGCTAACTGGCTAATTAATAGCTTGCTGATTGCTCTCTTAAAAGAAGTACAGTTAAAGGAGGACATGCAGTGTATATCTTCTTTGCCTTAAGAGATGGTTGTAAATGAATTTACATATTACTCAAAGCGGGATTACTTGGCTTGATAAGTTATGTAATTATCCAGACCAGCTGGTGGGGAGAAATCATAACCAAAATCGAGCTCCTGCTCCACTGCACAGATGGGATTTCTCTTCCCGTACCCACATGTTCAGTCCTGGTCCCAACATATTGTCTATGTACACAAAGTGGGTATATTAAGTGACTTGACTTTCCTGCCAAACATATATGACCTCCTAGAAGTTTACACTTGTGAGGAGAGAAGAATAAAGGTCTGCACTGTATCTAAACAGGCATCCTTCCAAGCACATGCTCTCAGACAGGTTTGGGCGTAGGGGAAGAAAGATTAAATGGTTGGAGCTCAGGAAACCTGGGTCCTTTCTCCTGCTTGGGCCACAAATTTCCTGAGAAAGTTTGATTTCTGACCTCAATTTTTTCCCCTAAGAACACAAAAAAGTATTTGATGCTTTGTCCAAAGTGCCCATATACCGCTAAAAGCTGTCTGAGATCCTAGGTCCTTAGATTAACTCACTGAGAGCCTGGTACTTTAAACCATATGTAGGCACTTAAGACCAGACACAAAACCAGACACACACACGTGAGGTGACAAAGCATGTCTGTGGTCAAGCAGGGATTGAAATCCAGGCCTCTAGTTAATACCCAACTTATTTCTAAAACGGTCTGTCTGTGCCTCCATTTCCCAAGCTATCAAATGGCGTGAAAAGGACCCCACTATCTCTCAGGCACGAGGCAAAGCTAAACATAGAATCATAGAATCATAGAATCATTAAGGTTGGAAAAGACCTCTAAGATCATCAAGTCCAACCATCAACTAACACCACCATGACTCCTAAACTAGGGAGTGCCATGTTCAGATTATCCACTGTTCAGGTATTGCATTGATGTATAAAGGACCAAGGACTGGCAGCAGTAACAAGAATCACAAATTAGAAATTAAAATTACTTTTAACAGCAAAATAAACCACAGTACAAGTAGGGCCAAATCTCTTCAAAGTTCAGTTGCATGAAGGCCTGGCTGCAATGAGGGCTGTGATAGAAACATTTTGGGGACAGTTCATTATGGGAACTAGCAGTGAAATGAAAACTGAACTTGCTCTCACGTTAGAGTTGAAGGCCAGTGGACTACCAGATCACTTAGTCTGACCTCCTGTAAGGTGTAAGCTTTAATGCGTCACCCAGGGTTTCCTCTCAAGCCTTACAGCTTGAGACTGACTAAAGCATAACCTCCAGAAAGTCTCAGCTTAATTGGCTGAAGGAGACCCTACCATCAGTCCCAAAGATCAGTCCCCCTTTGTGCAAGTGGGGAGGAGGCCTGGCTCAGGTCACCGCACTTGTCACTGGAGGTGGTGGAGGAGGAGGAGGTGATTGCCTCCACTTTCCAGAGGAAGTCACACGCTGGGTTTTGCAGCCCGGCTCACATCAGCGCCTACGTTGTCTTTGTCACGGCAACGGCAGGGGAGATCCGTCAGACAGGCGTGTGCAGAGGGCTCCCGAACGCAGAATCCCGCAGCGGGGCCAGAGCAGCATGACTGGTCTGGGAGAGCACACCGACTGCGTCAGACCCTGCGGCTTCGGAAAGAAACCACGTACAGCCCCGGCGAGAGCGGGGCAAGGCAGGCTGCACACTTCTGTGGCAGGAAAGTCGTCTCTACGACATGGCTGATGTCACAGTTGACTGATAGGGTGTTTGAGGAATCCCCCTCCCTCTCCCGGTGGCTCAGCACCCCCCCTTGCCAGCTCACTCCCTCCCCCTTTGCTTCCCCCATCCCCAAATCGCTTCCTCTGCTGGGGCTAGTGCAAGCAGTGGTGGGGCCGTGCGCTGGAGCTGATCCAGGTTTGCGCACACAAAAATCCATCCCAACCCAAACCACAGCCTGTTTTTTTTAGCAGGGCTATTTTCAACCGCAACGGCACAACAGAGGGTGAAATGACACGTCATGGTGGAGCTGCTGCGACCGAAAGCGGGAAATGCTTTTCTGCCTCCCATCCCCGCTCATCCCTGTCACCATCCCCACTCCTGGGAGAAGTTCCCATTGCCTCCTTTGTGTTGGCTTTGGGGCTCGTAAGACCTGCTTCAGCTCATTAATCCAGCAGAAAATGATCTGTTTTGACTTGCTAGGTTATTTTTTTCACTGGGACGCTCTGTGAACCCAGGTCAAACCACTCTTTGTAACCTCCTAAAAAACGCCTCCAATGATTTCAGTGGTTGGGGTCACAGCACAAGCCATCCACAGCTGCCTTGCACGGGGGGGACAGCACGCAGCAGCGGGTGGGCAGGACAATAGCTGGGCTTGGGGTGGAGCGACCCTCTCAAACCAGCTTCATCTCTAAAGAAAACAGTGGCAAACAGCAGCCTGGATGCAACACAGCCATAATGATCCCAAACAAGCCTTTGTTTTCTGCAGCAAATAAGGTGTGTTTTGTTCTTAACAACAGAATAAAACCAGCCAGACCTAGAAAAGCACAGACAACATAGCAAAACAACCTGATTTCTAAAAAACTACTTAAATTACTGCCTAAATATGTGCATTTAGTTGCTGCATGTGGCTTTCCCAGTAAGTCAGTGATTCTCTCGCTATTTGACTCTACGGACCTTTGCCAACCTTCACATTTTCACCAAAAAATGACCCCTTTTTCACTTCTAAGACTGCCAAAGAGCAGACTCAATGGGGAAAAAGCCTGAAAATCTTAACACTTGGGGGCGGGGTTAAATAATTTGACAAGATGATCCACAGGGAGACTTGCAATACTGTGAGAAAAGGGGACCTGCATTTTTCACAGTTCCCAATGCAACAGTAAAATAGAGTTTTTCAGAAAAGTCAAGGATAAAATTCACGACTGACCAGGCCCAGTGCTTTTCACAGCTTGCTCCAGTAGCGAACAGAGTGCTGCACACCCACAGCTGGGATCTGTGCCCCGGCCGTTTTGCACAGGGGAAGCACCAACTGCCCTGATTTCCCTGCTGCAGCTCTGTTGCCCACAAATATCCTGTGGCCCAGCTGGGCTGCCAGAGCAATTATGTCTCCCAATTGTCTGATCATCTCTCTAGGTTATTTCTGAACTGGAGAGCTAAACGTACACAGCCTCTGCAACACGTTCACGTGGTTGTCACATCTCTGCTTGCCCTGGCAGAGCACATGGCACGTACCTGCACCGGAGCACCACTAGTGGGATGGCCTGGGTGTGTGACCACCCTATGGTTACTATGTTGGGTTGCCCACCAATATACACTGCAATCTGCTGTAGGTGCCTCCAGGCATTTGGGTTCTGAAAAAAAGCTAAAATTAGCTGTCCAGGCAAAATCCCTATCTTTCCACAGGGTCTTGGTACTTGATTCTTATGTTGGCTTCTTTTGCACTGCAGGAGTCCGTTTCCCTCCTCCCCCAAACACTGCAATTATAAACAAACATTCCATTATAAAGTTGAAAGCTCTCTGCAAAACCCTGATGTTAGTTTGCTTTAGTCTTATCGATAATTGTTGAATAATTAAAAAATAAACCTGAAGAATGTCGAGTGCTTCTTTCTCTCTCCTCTTCCTCCCAATTACACAACACATTGATAAGATCATTAGTAATCATTTAACATCTGATTTTCATGTTTGTTGTTGCTGTTGCTGTAATATTTTTGCCTTTTAAAATTCCAGAATTTGGCTTTTCAAGAGTGACTGAGGTTGTGTGGGAGAAAAGTTTGCATCCTTGCCAGGGCTCCAAGGATATGCTTTATATCTGGACTGACTAAAATCTCCCTCACCATCAAGGCCGCTGTTGCAGCTACCACAATTTCTATTTTGTTATTGTGTAGGACCTTATATTTTTGTCATTGTGTATGACCTTCTTAATCTAGAAATGCCACTCTAAGACAGAATGGTACCGCTTGCTTACTTTTCCTGTTGGAAAACTTTGTTTAGTAACTTTAATTCGAAGATCTTTTCTGCACTTGAGATGTGTGAACTGGGAACATATTTCCTACATAACCCAGACCAGAAAATTCCACAAAGTGGCTGATAACAAAATAAGAAGAGAGGATATCCCGCAAACTATTCTATGATTCTATGATATAGGGTGCAAGTTGCTGTGACTTTGAGGAGCTCCTGTTTGCTCTTTATTCTAAACACTAGGAAACAGATTTCCAAGTGCCTGGGCAGTGCAGTGGCAGCACTCTTACCTTGCTACTGCAGAGCATGCCTGGAGCAGTGCTGAACATGATTTGCTATTCTGAAGGTGCCTTAATGCAAAACAAGAGTATGCTGAGGATCAACATCTATGTATGCCAGACATCAACAGCAAACACAACTGTCCAGGCAGGACCCTGTTTGAAGCCTGTACTGGGGTGCCCACTTGTCGGAGTCATACTTTGATCATCTGATGACTCAGTGGGGTCATCTTCATACAGCAATACCAGCTGTCTTTAAGCTCTCTGGTGGTCCTTGCTGACCCAACCACTGCCCAGATGTCTTGGAGACAGACTGCATCACAGAAAAGCTGCACAAACTCCAAAAAGCCCCCTGAAAACCTGATTGAAAGTCATCTAAAAGCCTGGTACAGGCAGAGAGCCTTCCCAGGAATCCCTTCAGGAGAGCAATCCATCCGCCTCAGGAGGATTACACTAAACCACTTACTCAGCTATAACAGACTTCGTGGCACACCGCTGTGCTAATCCTCACCCAGGAGATAAACACCTCATGCGATGGGAAGCCAATGTGATGTGAATACTCTGTGTGTAATAAAACCTGCAGTAAAACAACACATTACAAAGTCCTATTATGGCTCAGTCCTACAGCTGCCTCTCAGGTAGAGCTGTTAACTAAGGTGATTGACTCACATTTGAACAAGCTGCAGTCAGACACCCACAAAAGGCCAGCTCAGGAGCTCTTTGTTTTTGAAACAGATCCTTCTCTTATCTGTGCATGGCCAGCATTCACCACAGAGGTCCTCTGCTGCTGTCACTTCGTGGCATATGACAGACTGAAAGGTCCCAGCTATGATGTCCCAAGCAGGGCTGCCCAGGCGATGGAGAGATCCAGTCCCTTTTCATTGTAGTGGGGATGAGTCGTTCTGCTCCCCCAGCCAAGCTTGAAAAATCTCACCCTTCATTTTATTATTCAAAACATTTTCAATTTTGCGGAGGAGGGTTTGCTGATATTTCAGAAATGAGAAGACAACTGCTTCGTGATCTTGTAACTAGGGAGCAAACGAGAAAATGGGAAAGGATTGCAGGGGAGCTGCACATTTCCCACCTAACTCCTGTGGTTTTTTGCGTTACAATTCAGTAGCTTGAACAAGGCTTCTACCACAGATCTTGTGATATAAGGTGTTTTCCAGGAAGCCCACCTTCTTGGGAGTCAGAGCAATATCTAAGACCCTCAAGAATTAATACCAAGAGTAAAGGAGGAGATTTCTAGTTCACAGGACTGAAAAATGTGGGCAGTAGGAAGCTTCAATATTCAGAAACAGGCCACCCATCAAAAACAACCCACCTGGAAATCTTGGCTTGTTGTTGTTTTTGGAGGATATAGCTAAGGGCTTTTTATTGCTTGTGCTTTAACCCCCAAGCACAGTGAGTGGTGTTACAGTGAGTACCATCAACTTCCCTGCATTCTGCCTTGGGAAAGAAAACCAGAAATAATTGTCCCATGCAGGACAAATGAGCACATACCTATAAAGATAATGCTTCCTGGTCCATATATTGTAAGGCCAGGCACAACCATAAAATTCATGTAGCCATTCTGGCCAAGCTGTGGTTGAAGTATACAGGTGATAGCAGACCAGAGAGCCTGTCCACTTCTCATACTAACATCAGCGCTTTGCCTGAGCAGGAGTCACAGGGCTCTTTCTCAGGCAGTGGCATCTCCGCCGGGGAAATCCCACCCAACTCTGTTTGTATCCTGTTCCTTGTGGCATGCTGGGTTTTGCTTTGCAATCCTTCCATCAGTTGAGGGGCCAGCACTTTTGTTGGACCCAGCTGGTCTCTTTCAGCTGGGCATAAGGCAGAGTAACAAATAAATAAATACGCAGCTGATGTTTTGTGGTAGAATTTAAAGTCTCCTTTCTTCTCAGCATTTTGTATGGAAAAAAGGTGTCAGAGATCGGTACTGGAATCTGGTCACTCCATCCAGCATGTACGGCTCTTTGCTGTTGTAATATTTCTATATTTCATCTACTCAGGGTCTTCAGAAGAACAGGGTGCCTAAAATATTTCTACTTGGAGCAACGAAAATAAAATAAAAACCCCAGTTGTAGACAGTTCTCTATGAAGTTCACTATCAGTGTTGGATGTAGTCTTTGCTAGGGAGTTATTTTTCTCTTAAGGGAAATTTAAGAGAATAAGCACAAGGCCTGTTAAATAAACCTTTTCTATCCAATTGTTAAATTGTCTGTGATTTCTCCTAGTGACAAAGCCGCACTGGACTGGTTACAAACTCCATTACAAGGAGACAATTGTAAAGAGTCACCTTGAAAGTAATTAATCTTATCTAAGTCTTTAATTGTAAATGCATGAAATGATAATATGCTAAGCTTAAGGGTGCTTCATTTGCTGCTGAATACTGGTAATAGGATAGGATCTGTGTCACCTTATTGATCTGTGTTTACACAACACCACTGAGGAGACAAGCTTAAGGAAAGGCCCACATTTCCTTTGATAAGGGATATGCCAACTACCTCCCAACGGCCTGACAACAGGGAGGAAGGGAATGAACTTGCTCCCTTTGATTCAGAGGTGTGGGCTGTGCACAGGTCTCCATTTCATTTAAGACAGAAGATTTGCAGGCAATATCCTCCTCTTTGATATTCTCCCTCAAGAATATCTGGAGCGAGAGAGCCTGTCTGAGCAGAGAAGACTAGGTGCCATCTTCTCCTTAGCCCTGGCCACACCTAGCTGCGTTCCTCCAGAAGGCAAGTGTATAGGGAATTGATTACTTTTTTCTCATAGCATTACTTCTCTCCCAGCTCAGTTTCCCAAACTGACTTGCTTTCCAGCCACACCAATGCTAGTGCTGGCTTGAAGGAGGGAACAAGACCACAGCGGCCCTGACTTACATCTGCATGAAGATGCTGTGATGCTGCATGCCCCATTGCTGTGTCTCTTAAGGCTGTGCTCATTTCAGGAATGCAGATACCCAGGGACAGAGATGAGGAGATCTTCAGGAGGAAGGGTTACATTGCCTTGCATGCATGGGTGAGCCAAGCACACTGCAAGCAGCCCGGGGAATACAAATCAGAAGCCATCATTGCTCTGGCTAGCAAACAATGTGGAGAGAGCCAGTCAGTCATTTCTAACTGAACAGCTGGGGGGACCTGCAGCATAAGTCCATTCATCCAAACACATTCTTTCTCTCTCCCTTCCCTCTCTCAAGAAAGTAAATGCCACATCTTTTGTATTTCTTAAAATATCCCTTGTTAACATAATGAGGCCATTGACAGTAACCTCAAGTCAGCATCCTACCACAATTCTGACAATTCAGCAGCATCCTTACTGCTCCAAGGAATTGGAAAACACAAGCAGTGCGGAAAACACAAACATCAATGTGCAAAACAAACACATCTGATGTATCAGAGCAGCAACAAAGAGCCTCCAGAGACTGCAAGGAAAGCACCTATTTGTTGGAGAGAGCAAACCCGGGGGACATAATGAGCTGGTGAGGCACAGTTCAGCTTCTCGGGATTCAGAAGGTAATTAAAGAAGGCAGAAGTCAGCAGAACAGCATATTACACCACGACTTTGTTAAAGTCATCAGCACTCACCCCCTACTGAGAAGTCTTCTCTTTCCCTCTCTCCCCATCGCCGGCACATTTTATTACCAAAACCCAGGGTCATCTCACATAAATGGAGAAGTTAATTTTAAAACTTTCTCAAAATGCAACTTGCAATCTTAGACTTTCTGTGCAGGAAACGTATAAAGGAAATAGAAGAAAATCAAGTAAGAAAAAGGTTAGTCAGACAGTGAAATGAAATGAAACTACAGCTGTAAAACTTCATGGATTTTTATGGTTAGGGGAGACCACAGCAACATTTTGGTCTCCTGCCAGCATAGGCAGCAGCACGAAACCCACCACCATAGGGTTAGATCTGCCACAAGCTCTACTGAAACCAGGCCTGATACCTGGCATAAATACAGCTCTGTCCTGAGTTCAAAACAAGTGTTTATTTTAAACATCAATAAAAGAAAAACCTGTCTACAGTAGGTTGCCACAATATACTGATTGGAATGGGATATATCTGACACTGAAGAGTATGCAGGGCTAAACGGTTGCTTTCAAGCTAGTATGGTTATATACTTCCACATTTTAAGGTCCTTAGAGACGGAGTTTTGGTAGGAGACTTTGCTCTCTCTCATTTGCTTTTTCATTTTCACTCATAGCTAAATATCCTGTGTGTGGCCGAAACTGGACAAAAAAACATTGTTATGAGAAAGAGTGATGTCACGGCATTTCCGAGCAGGCAGGGTACCCGGGCATTGCAGCAGGAACCAGAATATTAGGAGACTTTTTCAGAATGACGCAGTATGGAGAACAGCAGGCTTGCCTACACTGCTTTGCAAGGCCAGCACCACATGGCCCAATACATCATCCCAGATGAGGCCAGATCCTCTTTGCAAGCCCACATTTCTAGAAAAGAGAAAAAGATCAAAGCTGTGGGAGTACTTTAAAATACAGAGAGAACTGCCTCACTCTGTTCCGCTGCATGAGAGAGGGACTTTGTTGGAGAATTAATTGCTTTTATGTCAAGAGAGTAACCTTGCACTGTCTCCACCCTATTCCCAGCCACGCTGACCTTCATTACACCTTGACTCTTTCAGCCCACCTGGCTATAAATTAGGACAGACGGGTTACGCCCTTTCCTTCTCCTGTAATGCACAGGAACATCTCAGCAGTGCTGTTGGCACATAAAAGCTTTTGCCCTTTCTGTTTCCCTCCCTAGATAATGAGCCATCTATTAAGAAGGCAGATGCAGTTTTAGCTGGTGATACCTTATGCAATTATGTGGGTGAACAACAGAGACAGAGAACAGATGATGGTGGAAATCAAGAAAAGCCAAACAGGCAGAATTTCCAGAGCCTCAAGAGCTGTAATGTCACCAGTGCTCTTACCCTTTGTTATGTCCCCACAGCTGGAGTCTGCAAGAAAACGTTTGCTCCCCACAGCTCCCAAGCAGCTCTTTTCCACACCTGTATTGTATCGGACTCATTTTAAATAAGCCTTGAAGTCATGCCTATCCCACCAGTGTCAAGTTCTTACGTCAACCAGCTTAGGACAGCTGGACATCAACCAGTCCAGTCTTAGGCCTGGACTGCCAAAGGAACAGGGTTCTATCTGAGATTTATGTGTCTCATCAATCCCCCACTCTTAACTGTCAGCCAAATAATATCCTTCCACTCACTTGATTTCTTTGGTTTAATGTCGACCATGTGTTTGCAAGCTGTTCCTTAGCTTGCACCTACAGTCACCTGGACTTCCAGATGCTCTCCGGTCAAAACTGGTGTGACAAAGGCTGCCACCCTTACTTATCCAAGAAATATTGCAGATGCAGTCTTCTGAAAAGGAAAACAGTAATCCTGGTACCAAACAGGGAACAAGTGTGTAAGAAACACAAGAAGCTAAAAACATTTTTCGAACCTCAGGGAAGTATGGGTAGAATGAACAGTCACAGGTGGCAGCTGGATTTGGGTCCCAAACATTGCTTTGCCTCACTGCAGATCTGTGATTTGTTCTAGATGTGGGTGCAGATCCACCCCAAGTCTCATAGCCTTCTGATCTGAATGGTAAGTTTGGCCTCAGGATGAAAAGAAAAGGTTTTGGGTTAAGTTTTGGGCAAGCTGCTACTGATCTTACCGTTCTGTTATTTTTACTCCAGTTACTCACTCATTGCTACCCTAAAGCTGACATAAGCTTGGCTCACAGACCTCTCCTGTGGGATCCACTTGTAGCTGCCAGCCCTGCACGCACACACACATTAAATCTTACCTAATGGGTAATTATCAGGGGACTGGGATATTTCATTTGCCCGATAACAGCACACACCTCAGGGAATGAAATAACGTTTCGATGCTGGACATAAATGCAGGTAACACAAAGATGTCACGCTTTACCCTACATGACAGTCATTGCAAAGCCCAGACACAACATGAGGAAACAGGTAGGAGAAAAACGCCCTATGGGGTGAGATTCTGTATGCTAACCTGGGAATAGGTAGTTTTTCCTTGGAAGATTTTATAATTTAGGACGACAGTGCATGGGTGAGATGAAGCACTGCTATTTTTACATCACAGATTGGAAATGGATGCACAGATGTGAGAAATGATTTGCACAAGATTGCACAAGAACTTGGTGGCAGAGCCACAGACCCTTTGTCCTTTGTACCCATTTCTTGATGCTTTACCTACATCTTCCCTCTTACTAGTGGTGTGTGAACCAAAGAAAGTTCAGAGTGGGGAGCTTTGCATGCACAGGCATAGGAGGAACACTAAAGGTCACCCAGACTTTCAACCAGAGGCTGGAAATCCTGCACGGACATGCTGTCTCTGGCCCGGGGCTACATCTGAGCCCCCAGCCCCAAGAAAATAGGTGCTCTCCTGGGATACTCACTCCAGAGAGCTGTAACACTGCCTCCTCTTCTGCAGCAAAAATAGATACAATCACCTGGCCATTACATATCCACAGACAGCCTTTACATCAAATGTGGCCGTGTCTCCATGTTCTCCTCATTTTTACTTCATGCTGGTGAAAGACACTCAGCTGATTGCACTGGACTCTACTTACCCAAGTGCCAGGGTGATGAAATCTCTCCTTCACCTCACCCAGCCAATGCACGTGCACCAGGATGTACTGGGACCAGCTTGAGGGCTGGAGGGGCAGTTTGGTTTCCATTGTTCACTCCCACATCAGCCTCTCAGACAAAAATGCAAAGAAAAGACTGCCAAGTGGAAGAGGTCAGGGAGGCAGACACACACTTGTCTAACCAGATTTGCAGTGACACTGCGTTTCTAACCCACAAGTCAGCAAGCACTCTGCTGCTGGTGCAGGGTTGGTTTCCCTCCTGCCAAACGGACCTAGATTTGCACTGGTAACAGATTTGCATTCAGTAACATGCTGTAGTCTTTGCTCCTAATTTCTTGCGTGGCTGACTCCTTTGCCCACCGTGTTAGAAGGGAATTTGAGTCCAAAATGTGAAAGAGCATCATGCAGGAGGCAGAATGATATTGGGGAAAATAGCACAGGATTCTGTAAATAAAGACTACATGGGAAGGAACATTCAGAAAAGGTGCTGAATTAATATGTTATGGACAACTTAAAATTTGGATGCAATTTAAATAGGTACACAGAATACAGAAGTGAATATGTTTTCTGATCTCTAAAAGGGATAGTCTATAAATAGACTTATAAGTCTATTAAAATATCTTTTAAGACCCATGAAAGCATTCAGTAAAGACATCAAATTATATTTATCCCTCAAACTCACCACAAAATGGCTACAGCCTTTCCCTTTTTTTTTTTTTTCCCTCTTTGAAAAACAATAGGAAACAAACTGGTTTATCTTACTGTAAATACCTTTATGGCAAGGTAATTGCTAAGTGCATTCTGTTGAACAATTCGTTACTTTGTTAGAGGAACATTTGTCATGCCCTTTGGAGATGGCAGAAGAGAATTCTCCTGTGACCTTTGGAAAATGAAATCAGTGGCATTACTCAGAAGCCAAAGTCGAGAAGTTTAAAAACAGACTTAAGGGTTTCCCATGCCTCCTGAAAAAGACACAATCTGCACTTCCACTGAAGCCGAGCTAGCTTACTCCAGCCCTTTTAGACTATTAATGGTTTGTGCCTAACTAGCACTCAGTGTAGATGATTCACTGACGAAAGCGCTGCAGGGCTCCCTGTCCTGTGCACAGCCCCACTCTTGTCATCACAGCAGTACAGGACATAACACTGTGGGCTGCCTGTACTGGAGAGAAGATCATGAGCTCGATTGTGTGCTACAAACAAAGGGAGAGCCATTATCAGACGCTGCCTTGCCAGGCTGCATGAAAAAACGCCTCTGCAAATTGCATAATGCCCCTGGATGTTCCCAGCAGGGCCATGGCAGGCCCACGGGACTGGCGCTCGGACAGGGAGGAAGCTGGATCTCCTCCCTCCCGCCCTCCCTCCCAGCATGGGAAAGCTCAGGAGAGCTCTTGTGTAGGCAAAAAACCTCCTCACTTATCTCCTGGGAAAGAGCTGTGCTGCTCTGAAGTGACATCTGACACACAGAGTTGTGGTCATGGATCAGAGGGAGCCCGGCATGGTGGCAAGATGCAGCGCAGAGCTTTGGGGAGCACCTAGAGACGGAAACAGGAGAGATGTCACACTTGTTCTCCTTGTGCGTATATCACATCCTCGTCCCTCAGCCTGCGCTCACCTTGTTCATTGAGACAGCGCTCCCCAGTTTTGATCGGTCCCTGTGCATTATGATAGGAAACTATCTAAAGGACAGGAAAACACTGTAAATACAAAGCCTGTGTATACTGAAGACCGCGTCTCACACTCAGTGTGGAAGAGGTGTAGTTTAACAACACAGTGAGGCTGATGTGATACCTTATTCTTTACTGTTCATGGGTGGGATGAATATTTGTGCCCACACCAAGGAGGGATGGGAAGAAAAGCACAGCTGAGGCAGAGGGAGGGGGGCTGCTCGGTTGCCTCAGAGGTACTGTCAAAATGCAGCGTGAGGCTGACATCTCCAAGAAGCACAAAATTCCCACCAGAACGGCAAATGGCGACATTCCCAGCCTATGTTGAGTGGGCAAGATTTCACCATGAACGAATGTGACCATGATAAGCAGTGTGTGTGACCTACTCAGCTTCATTTCACTTGCCTGAGAGTCCGTATGCTTAGAATGCCTCCTGCTCCGCCTCCCCCTCCTCCGCCTCCTCCTTCGCTCTTACTGGTGGCACCAGGGATTTACGAGGCAGCAGGGAGCGTTTCCCAATATTGGTTGGGTGTAACTTTCCAGCATGACTGATTGTGCTATTAACTGTGGCAAAGGGAAGAGCACAAGTGGGCAGGCAAGGGAGAGTGCTTCAAAGCCTGGAGATGAACGATAAGTGATATTAAATAGTTCTATGTATGCAAAATAGATGTTTGAAGCTTGCAAGGATATTGTTACAGACGTTGCTGGGTTTATTAGAAAAGGGGAAAGCTATTTAGAAAAGTGGAGCCTATGTAGAAAAAATGAGATCTATGTAAAAAAGACAGAAAGGAGCTGGGACTTAATGGAGTTAGAGTTGCAGGAGAGTTTTAAGTTAAAGACTGGGGGTAAAGGAGAGGTATGGAAGAACATGCAGATTGGTTGAAGCTCTCAAATCTCTCTGTTAAGAAAAAGGATAGGACAGAAGGCAATGGAGATAGATAGGTGGAAAACAGAGAAGACCAGTCTCTATACATGAAGCCCCAATTAAGTAAGGTGCACGCACAGACACAGACACAAACCACACAAAAATAGGTAGCTAGCCCACGACCACATTTAAAACCATTTCTGTACAAATGGCAGCGATCTGAAAATAAAGGAAGATGAACTAGAATGCCTGGCTTTAAACAAGGATATTGGCAACACACGTATCTGGGAAACTTCCTAGAAAGAACTAATTAGTAAAATACTATTATACCAGGTTTAAACAGTATAAATGTCAGAACAGTTCATGCCAGGGAGGGAAAGATACGTAAGTGACTCAAGTTCTCAGAAGATCTACATAGACTGAATGTACCAAATTAAATGTTTACCTTTAAAAAGGGGAACCACATAAAAGTGAGGAAATTCATTGAAATCAGCAGCTAAAAACAGTAAAGCACTTGTAGACGATATAAGATTGTTTAAAGACACTCTACAGCAGGTTCTGCATCAAATAAAAAATATTCAAAGGAAAAGAAAAAGTAAGCCAATGTGATTAAACCATGTAACGCTTCTGAGATGTAAAAATAAATTCTTCAAAAAATAGGAAGTTAAGGAAGATTGAAAAGAACACAAAGTCTGACAAAGTGGATGTGAAACTACAATAAAGTACAAGAAAATGAAAAGCAACTTGCTAAAGGCAAAAAAATTAATGATAAGACTTTTTCAAGCTGCCAGAGAGTTTGTGGGGTCCATGGATGATCTGTATGTAAAAGAAGCACTTGAGAGAGAGAGGCCATAGTAGAAAATCAAAACAAATTTGTTGTGTTGGTGTTCCTGGTGGAACTCCATGCCGGGTTACCCTTTAAGGAGGATAGTCTTAGGGGGCAGTTTCATGACACCTTCAACAGGACCAGGCTGAGGCCACTGTGACTTCTCCCTTCTCCTTGATCAGGATCTTCTGTCCCATTCCTTGCGTCAGTGCTGGTCATTGCCTGATCCCATGGTGAGGTGGCTCAGGCAGTGAAGGCAGACCCAAGCGAGTCACCGAGGGTATGGGTGATACTGCACACAGCCTGGGATGCCAGGTAGCAGAGACAGGCTCCAGAGCCAGGGACTTCCTGCCTCGGTGTTACAAATTAACAGCTTTCCCAGGGAGAAGTTTGATGAGAGACTTCCAAGACTGGGGGATGCGGAGGGAAAAGCCACCAGCTGGAAGCTCAGCCCAGTACGCAACAACAAAAAGACATTATGGAGGAGCTGTGAGAGGGGCTGAGACCTTGGACATTAATATAAATATGTTCCTGGGTCTCCTCCTTGCCAGAAAATGGGCATGTGTTGGAAGAACCCCAGGACTATGCCATAAACATATCTGGGTCCACTGCTGCACGCAGGAGCCAACAAATCTCACCCCGCTGAGCACAGAACCAGTGCAGCCCATCAGGTTTCCTCACCATGCTGTATCTGGGTAGCACTCAGCAGGCAAGGAGGGGCAATGTGTTGAGGATGCAAATATGACATTTCTGAGCTGCATGGTTCAGAGACAAAGCAGGTGGACGTTAGTCAGCCCACTGAGGTGATTCATGGAGGCCGGTAAGGGCTAGTATCCTTTACCTGATACAGAACTGACACAAAGCAAAACATTCACTCTCCATGCCTCATTGAACTCCTATATAAATTAGGATAATACCCACCTCATGAGGTTGCTTCAAGAATTAATTGATATGGCCAAAGCTTTGAGATTCTTAGATGCACGGACAAATTATTTAAACAGCTTTTAAGCAGCTCCCTTTTAAATGTGAAACAGACACGGTTACGTCAAGGTCCTTTCAATTGGATATGTGACCAAGATGAAAGTGAGGGTCTGGAGCCGATCATCTTCAAAGTGGGAGCACCTGGGGTGGCTGCTCTGTGTAGATGCCAAGCACTGCACAGGCACTGGAAATTCAAAACATTCCAGCTGGTGATTTGTTACGCCAACCTTTTTCATCTAAGCTAGATCAGGCTGTGAATCAACACGGCACAGACTTCCTGCAATGGACAGAACCATGCTGCAGTCATTTAAAGTAGTGGCATACTAAAGTTGTATTCTTTTCATTTCTGAACATTTCTGCTTATCCAATAACGAAGCAATTTAAAAACTTTCAGTTTTCCCGTAAACATCTGCCACAAGCAATTACATTTAGCCATGTCTTGGCAGGTCTTAGTTCCATGAGCAGTTTTTTTTTGATAATTTCTATTTTTTAATGGTAGCTCTCCAAGACTTTATTTGGAACCACGTTGTGCTATCCGAAGGAGAAAGAGAGACTTTGTACTTTATCCAGACCCAAGAGTAGGATTCTCTGAAACCAAGCACAGCCAGAAATACAAATAGATGACTGTCACAATATCTGACATGCTAACGCTAATTAAAACAAAATTAACTGAAGATAACGAGCCTTTGACGATTGCCTCTTTTCCTTAAATTTGGTTATTTGGAATTTTCTAGCCACAGGGATCTTCCAAACCTAAAATTCAAGTGTTCCTTTTCTTCTCCAAGTGTCAGCATGCTCTGTCTGAGGGCACTAGAGACTTTTCGGGGAGGTGTGGTTGGAAACACTGTCTCCTATCTGCCCCAGCCAAGCTCCTGAGCCATGCTGGTATGGATGGCAGGCGAGGCTGGTGTTCAGATTCTTCTGAGTGAAGCTGGAAATCTTGGCAAATGCTTTGGATGCGCTGGGTGCTTTATTCCTAACATCCCTGAAACATCACATGGTCCAGTCATGCCATATGGTCTAACAAACAAGCTTAAGGTTTAGGTTGTTGTTGCTTTTTCAGTCAGACCTTAGGTCACCATCCATTAGGCCTTAGGCACTTTGAAGCTCATGCATGTAATTAAATCCAGTTAAATAAAGGCTAAAATCCATCTTGTCTTTATACCACCTTCAGTGCTGACCTGAAATATGCCGATGTTGTGTTTGCACTTTTCAGCACTCCACAGTGGAGATCAAACACATCCCATTTCTCATGTTGGGATTAATAAGTGACTCCCAGCTAATTGAACCTCTTAGCTTCCATGATACCAATACATCCAACACTCTCATTTCCAAATATTTTAGCCACTTTCATGGCTGCCTTTACTGCCGTCTCTGATCAGTCTCATAGTCTTGAATGCATATATACCTACCACATCTCTGTGACTGACAGCTGCTCTTTTGCCAAGAGTACAGATGGACATGTCCGGGCCAGAGAAGAGAATACGTGTCCCACACCATGGCAGACACCTTCCAGCTCCTTGGAGTCCTTGGCAGCCAGCACAATCACTGCACCAACTTTTCTTTCCTCTTTTTCCTCTAGCAAAAGGCATGGGCCAAATCCCACTAGCATCTACTAGCATCTTACCATGGACTTCACAGACCTTGTACTGACTTCAGCAAACTTGGCTCAAACCTAATTGCTCCTGCCAGCCTTCCTGTGTTCCTGGACTTCACAGAGTAACTGCTAAGGACAGAAATAAATCCTTTGTTTACTCTGGTAACTGGAGAGCTGCTTTAACCTCTGGCTAAAAACAGGTGCATTTTCCTATCAGGTTCGTGAGTCATTCATCCCAGGAAAGACTGGTGAACTTGGAAAGCCCAGTGCTCACTGAACAACAGGAAAGGATGACTTTTTAATTGAATGGTGGCAAATTTCATCATCTGGTTTTCCTGGGTGGCTTTTTTCTTTTTAAGTCATGTTAAGCCATTGGTTTAACACAGCTCAGGCCTGTTCCTTGCAAATTCCTTTTGTGTGTGGTATTTCAGCATCATATCCAGTTTGGGATGGAAAACACTACCGGTGTTAGACTCCTACGGGAAATAGCAGGTGTAATGTGTGACTACATAAACAGTGCAGGCAATTAATACCTCTGTAATAGATTTTGTGCTTGGTCCAGCATAATCAGACCTTTCAGCACAGGGACTTGTATTTCTTTTTTTTTTTTTTTTGATGTGAAAACAAAGTGCTCCCTTTCTACAGAGCTGTTTTCACACAAAACAGTATTGCTTCTCACATACCGTTTGGCCAGGAACAGCCAAGGAATTCTTAAAAGGTGACCTTCAAAGGCGACTTCTTTTTGAGGAATTAAAAAAAACCAACCTGCAATATCTTTCCTCTCCAATTTTAACACTAGAAATTCAGGTCTCATCACCCTGTTTTTCCACAACTGAAGACTTATGACGACATCCTGAGGAAGCCGCTCTAGGGATATTTCTCCACTACACAGCTAACCCATGTTCTGACTCAAATTAAAATCAGTGGCTCTTGTCATACATAGAGAAGAAAACTCTGACTGGGCTAGGTTGTGCTCCCAGTCCAGACCAGCTTACCTGGTTGGCTGTAGAGGGCAGAACCTGGGACTGGACCTTACCTGTTTTGCACTGTGACTGCAGACAGGAAAATTAAATAAAAATCACTTGAATTCTGGTGGTTCTCCAGTGCACCTCCTCTAGCTCCCCTGTGGCAGCGAAGTGGCTGTGAAAGAATCCTACAGCCTCTGAGCACCAGCAAAGTCTGGCTCCATGGCCAGATACACACAGATTAGCACAGCATCAGCAAGGTCACAGAAATATGGGCAGGTGTCTCCTTGAGATTGGGCCAGGTTAGCTGTGCAGTGAAAATAAAGCTTGGTGGGGGAACTGATTTTTCTGTTAGATCTCGGATGGTTTTGCTAGTGCCTCACTAAGTTAAGCATCTTTGAAATAAGGAGAAGTCACCTGGTCCCTGCATGGCAGGGATGTTCAAAAGAGTCCTCCCTTCATGTCTATGTCCTTCAAGGAAGATCAGTGCATGAATGGTGAAGAGAAGGCTTGACATTCTTGGCACTGCAAATGAAGCAGATAAGTATAGCTTTGGTGTCATGGAGGAAAACATATATAAATCCCTCTCAAGAGAGCTGTTCAGAGGAACATGAGCAAAGCATCTCCCCCTTTACAAAAATCAAAGGCTTTCTTCTTTGTTTCATATCGTAAACCACAAATATTTCCAGTTCCTGCCCATCCCCACCCCATTCCTCCCTCTCCCCCTGCCCTGCCCCACTTCAGGTCGCTTTGAATGACACCAGCACTACTTACAAAAACAACAGAAAGTCACTTACCCACATATATTATTGCAGGGTTAATTTTTAACCTCTTCCAGCTGCACAGTCAGCTGGCTTCGTAAGACATGTTCCTCCAGCTCGTGATAAAGTGACAGCTTTCCATTTCTGCCATGCATGATTTGGAGGCTCCTGCATGAAGGCAGAGTCCCGCAGAACTGCACTGCATGCTCACCTCCCTGGCCCAAGCCCACATCAGGACAAGAGAAAGAGGCTAGAGGACTGCAGAAGCCACACGTGCCTGGAGGGCTGCGGGGATGGACATAAGAGGGAAGATGAGATGAGTGCGACACATGCATCTGAGAAAAGTGATGTTAATTTGGGTCACTGTGAGTCTTAGAGTTCTATAGGAAGGGTGTCATAGCCAGTGCTTATTCACCATGACCAAAGGCAGCGTCAACAGGCTTACAGGGAGCAGAGCACTGGCCAG
This sequence comes from Fregata magnificens, assembly GCA_013389945.1. Taxonomy (NCBI): domain Eukaryota; kingdom Metazoa; phylum Chordata; class Aves; order Suliformes; family Fregatidae; genus Fregata; species Fregata magnificens. The sequence continues at coordinate 91,330 of WAAD01042327.1, forward strand.
TATCTGTCCATGAGCTCTCTGGGGGCCACAGACCCCAGACTTGGTGGAGCAGGTGCCAGCACACAGTGTACACTCGCTCCATGCTATTAGAGAGAGGATCTGCAAAGCATAACTAAACCCTGGTGGGCCAGGAGTCAGTCTTTGTGTGGCTCATGCAGGGACCCACAGCCTTGCAGCTGCAGCAGCACAGACCCTGCCACCCACCCAGCTGGGGAGAGGCATGGGGATGAGCATCATGTGAAGCCCCACAATGTGGGGCAAGCCCAAACAGAAAGGACCCTCCTCCTCCTCTCTGCCATCTCCTGCAGCCTCAGTGCCCAGCCATATGCTCCAGCTGAACCAGCTTGCTAGCCCTGCAGACACCCAACTCAGAAAAATGTAAAATAAAAAATATAGAAAAATATAAAATAAAAGGGATGAGCAGATATTTTCTAGCATAGCAAATTTAACCAGCTCATCCAAAGCATTCAAAGAGCACCAGAGCTGTTGTAAATGGTGGGAGAAGGTGATGAGGAGAAGGATTGTGGGGAAAAATATTTTCTCTCTGGTGATCGGTAGCTGCTAAAATGCCTTGCACCATGGCTGTGTTGAGGGAACAGCCACTTGAAACTACAGATATCTGAGCTGAAGCAAGACAGGCAGTGCCTGCCCTCTCCCTGGCTCCCTCCTTCAGCCTTCCCTGCAGCAGTACCCTGTGTGCCCATGGCCACCGGGCTGCATCAGGACTAGAGCTGGCATGGGAGAGAACAGATTTACACTGGATCCAAGTGTCCGTGTGGTTATGGCAGGAGTCTAACAGCAACAAGGAAGAAAGATTTACACCTTGCTCAGAAATATTCCATAAAGCGTGTGAAGTTTTGTCAAGCCTCTTTCTGGAGTTATGTCCATGGCCTTTTCAACTGAAAAGCAATTTTCTGCTTTCCAATTGAAGAAAAGGTGTGACCAGATCTGTGAAACACCCCTAACTGGGGAAAGCTCCAAGTGCAAATACTTTTCCCATAGGTGTAGTTTGGAACAGAACAGAATCAGAAAAGCATGATGAAAGAAGAGTTCAAAACAACCAGGTTGGTGATGCCTGTACAGGCAGCAAAGCTTCAGCCTCCAGCCCCACTTCCAGTGGCCAAGCTCATGCATGAGAATAACCCTCCCAGCTAGATAAGGCTGGAAAGGGAGTTTTTGACAATAAACCTGCCTAAACAACAGCCCCAGCACTGCTAGCCCAAACTGTGTGAGAAGTCAAGAGCAAAATTCAGCAGAGTGGGTGAAACAAAAGCAGCAATGGAACCGCACTCAGACATAAAAATGACCATATGTTCTACTTAAAAATAATTACTCTGATCTCAGCTGTCCTTAATACCACTAATAAGGAAACTGGTTACATTACTATGTCTTTTTATAAAAAAAAGAAATACTACTACTACTACTACTACTAAAAATACTTCCACCTCAGTGACAATTTAATCAAGGCTTCTCAATTCTCCTCAACACTCTTGAGCCCATGGTAACATGCCATGCAAGTACAAACACAGTTATTTCTAGCTGCCTGCTTGGAGGCCAGTATACTCAGAAGTCAGCTCAGCCTGCTATGAGTCTGATCCATCCCAGGCACTGCAAACCAGGAGTGAGAATCCACTTCTGCTTCCACCACCACCACTGTTAAGCCAGCACCATCTCTCCTAATAGCAGAGAAAAGGGACCGGTCAAAAGCAGGATGAAAACGGATCTTTCTGCCCTGCCAAAATTACAGATTGAAAGCACCAGAGAACAGGAAGGTGATGGTTCGGTATGTTTTTGCAGCAGAGAGGGGAAGGACGTCAATAATACAGAAAAATGTGCCCTGCAGCTCCCGTGGTACCAGTGCTATAACATGCATGCATTTCTGGGCCACCTAATAATAGCAGAATATTGATAAATGGAGGGCTGAGACTAGGGTGGACAGTGAGTGGGGAAAGCGATGACGACAAAGGAAAAGCTGATGGGGGAGGAGACAGGAATTGATTAATATGAGAAAATTAGGAGCACGTAGTTAGCTTCACTATCAGCTGTCCACATGCAGGTGAAGGACATAAATGGGCAGGCTGGCCAAGGTGACAGCCTGGCCACAGGAGGTATGGGGTAAGGAGTGTCAGGTGAGGGACTGAAGTTTGATGGGAGGCAATGGCTTTTGTTTCTACACTGCTCAGTTTAACGCAAACGAGCCCAAAACAGCACAGCCCCACGCACCCGTCAGCTGCTGGGCTGCAATGCAGACCAACCTGATGCTCTGTGGTCCAGCCCCCAGCAGAGAGAGAGAAAACAGCTTTCTCACTGCCATGTACTACCCTCTGCCCCCCTCCCTGCCCGATGGCTAGGGCCAGGCTTTTACACAAGTGCTGATTTAACAGGATTCTCCACCTTTTGCAGGATCTGGTCCTTCAGAGGTCCACAGGGTGAGGCCATGACTTAAGGGAGCACTTTGTAGTGAGAGAGAGAAAATCCAGCGATGGGGAATCCTTCCCCCCTCTGTACCCCCCTCCAACCAGGAGAAGTGGCACGGCCTCTCTGCATACCCATAAGTGCTTCTTCCTAGGAAGTAAATTGCCAGTAAATAAATCAACACACGTGTCAAGACTTGGTTTGTTTTTTCCAACCTTTCAAGCACTTGGCAGCTATGAAGAGGGATGGGAGGATCTAGTTTTGGTAAGGAATTAGTGAAATCTCGCAGTTCTTGTTTATGTGTCAGGCTTTGAGGAGCCAGCGCTGAGCCTGGGCTGTGCACAGCCATCAGCCGGCCATGAGCAAGCCGTGACTTAACCACCGTGGGGGAGAGCAAGTCGGAAAAAAATCCCTCGTGGATTCCCAAAACGGCCACTGGCTGATCTGGTCCTGAGGTGACTAATAACACTTTGGACTGATTTGACACTCTGTGGCTTTACTGGAAAGTTACCTTTCCCCTGCCCCCCAGCATAAAGAGGGTCCCTCCCTTTGCTGGGTTTAAGGGAAATCCAGAGGAAGCTCAAACAAAATAACAATTTACCTCAATGCTCTAAATGTCACAGTGATGCTCACGGGAGGGAAGTGAGGAATTTCATTTGATCTGTGCTAAAATGTCCTAACTAGATTGTGTTCAGATCTGGCATCTTAAACAGGCCCCACAATAAAGAGGGCCAAAAGCAGAGAACAAAAACAGACTTTGAAGAGGAGAAATTTAAGCCAGTCTCTGTCAAAATGTAGTCCGAGTTGCACTTCAGCGCACCTTGCTCTTGTTCAGCTTTGCTAATTATCCTTCCTGGGTCAGTTGGTTGTTTGCTTGGCTTTAAAATATTATTTCCCTGGTGTCTGGTTGAAACCTATTACACCTGCTCTCCAGGCTTCATGGAAGCATTATCAGCCTTCAAAACCTCCTGCATTCCTTCTTCATGCTCCTGTTCCTGCATCACATCATCCTCCACCAGCCCAGAGGCATCAATTAGAGGATGATCCTGGAGCACTCACACAATGCCATCAAAAAGCCGCGGTGTCACCTCCTAACACCACTTCCTTGGCATTCGTTCCTACGATTCCCATTTTGCTGGAAGGGAGGAGCAGGAAAACAAATGTGACCTGTGCTTCTCCAGGACATAGTAGCAGCAGCGCTTTCTGTCAAATTAGTAAAAGGAACTGGCAGAAAGGAGCCTGTTACTCCAGTTCTGCTGGCCACCTGATGACAGAAGCAAATGATCCCAAATGCAAATAAAAATGTTATGAAATGAGTAAGAGTCAGTTGTCCTTAAAAGAAGTTTGCAACCAGAAAAGTGCATTTTTTCTTTCCTTAGTTACAAGTTTGGAAAGAGAAATAAATTCGTCAGCTGAATCATCTGGAGGTGCTTAGTCTGCAGGTTTCTCAAAACAATACTGAAGGATGAGATTTTTAGATGTTGGAAAAGAGGGATACAACCAAGTTGGCCCCTTCTTCCTCCCCTTTTCTAAGCATCCTTACTTGCATTATCAGCAGAGGTACAGAAAACACAACAGAGGGAATTCAAGAAGCTCATAAATGTTACATTTTTTCTATCAAGTTCTGAATTTTCCAACATGAGCCTTTTCAAGTGGAATGAAGAGAAATTCCTATTTTTTTCTTAAGAAACAAATAAACAAAGAAGCCACCCACAAAGCATAACACCACAAGCCATCCAAGTCGTGGTTTCAAAGTGAGCATTTAATGTAAATGTCTAGCTTTGTGAAATTGCTCCTGAGAAAAGCTCTAAGCCACAAATAACTCAATTATAACATTTTCAGACCTGAAGTTCTCAGGATTCATACTGCTTTGGGGCATTTGCATTTTTCCCCTCCCTCACTTCCTACTTTGCTACAGCAAATATTTCAGGGAAGTGTTTAAATGCAAGTAAAAATCTGCTTGCAGTGCTGACTATAATTTTCAAGTACACAGTATTGAATAGGGAGGGGAAGAGAATCTATCTTGATTTTTTTGTGGCTTTGTCCTGCATAACAAAGACCAGATGGGTAATTTCAAGCAGAATGATTTTTATGTCTGAATGGGAAACACACAGAAGAAATGAGAGCAAAAGCCAAGCCTCCTGTGTAGCAGGCCCCTCCTGTGGCAGTCCTCAGAATGAAACATGAAAAGCATCCCTGCCCCTGCAGACTCCTCAGAGATGGAAAGCTTCAGAGCACTGCAATGCCTTTTTAAAACACACTTAATAGCTATATGCACCAAATTTATATCCTTCACAGATGATATGGGGTGGATGAACAGTGAAAGGCAAAGCTCTTTTTCACTCTATTAATATAAACGTGGCCAATCCTTTTCTTCTTGTGCAGAGACTCTTGTGTGCATGTACGTGGTGTGCAAATAAGACAGTGCAATGTTATTCTGACTCGGTCTTTACCTCTTACCAAATGGCTATAACAGGGAATAAACATTTCTATGAGTATACCTTGCTCCACTCTCCAGTATTTCTTCCCATCCCTTTGCTATGACTTACTTAAACAATTATTTCTACACTTATACCATCCCGATGCTAACTGACTCACCTGTACCGATTAAACCACTGTAAAGGGATTATCTCCATTTAATCCTTGTGGTCCTATAGCTACAACTTAGAGCAGCATTTGAAACGCACACAAGCCAACTTGACCTCTGTGCTTAACTTACAGTTTCCTTGTTTGTTGAGGTGTATGTGGCCTCCCTTGCCTTAACGAATATCTTCCTATTGCTTCTCTTTCTAAAACTCAAACATCACATCTGCACCTATACAATTCAACTGTTCTTGTACTGTGCTCCTCCATATTCCCTTCTCTATCTGTGTCTGCTCTTTTACCAGCTACCCAGACTCCACCACCCTTTCTCTGTGCAAACACCTCTGAGCATCACACTGAACCGCGGCTGGGTTTGTACCTGTCCCTTCAGTATAACCAGAAGAGCATCCCTGCTCCATGAGCTGCTGCTCTGCTGGACACCCACTCCAACCAGGGCACGGAGAGGAAATGATCAGTCCACAATGGCAAGGCCTCTTTTGACTGTTAATATTTCTTGCAAATTTGCATATTTAGGAAATAAAGACAAGCCTGAAGCTGTATGACCATGGCCCCCTCTTCCGTAGCTCTTCCTCTTTAATGCGTTACATGTCACGTATTAGATTGCGAACTCTGCTCTGTGCAGCGTCTCTGTTCCCAGTTTTGTAGTTTGACACGATAAGCCTCCAACTGTGATTTCAGTCTGAGTGACAGGATAATAAACAACCAGTAACAAATAAACCATAATACACATGCTTACTGAGTATATCTGAAGGATATAGGCTGCGCAACAGCATCCCTTGTGATTGCTTGAAACCGGCAAATCTAATACTCCAAGACTTCTACAAGCCTGGAAGTAAACAACCTCCCTATGGCACCACCCTGCGCTCCACCCACCAACTCTACTTTCCAAAAACAATGGGTGGTGAGTGAAAATGAAAGGGTTAATTTCTCTCTGTCTCTGGTTAACCTTTCCAGGCTATTCAGTTTCCTTTCAGACTCCAGCCCATCGGAGGCATGCGAGGTGAAGGATAGAATTACACGCTGGGCATGTTTCCTGTACTTAGTGGGTGGATAGAGCATGACTTCCGCACTAATAATGTCAAGGTAATTAGGACATCCTGCAAAACCTGTAACAGGGAAGAAATAACCATTGTTTATTGTCATTTCTATTGCTAAGGTGGTGGGCTCCCCTCACAACTCTTCTTGCCTTTCGTTTTGAGCCCGTCTCTACTGTAGCAGAGACACAACTGGGCCAAATACAAGAACTCCAGGATCTGCAATATGGACTTGGGCTAAAATCTGATTTTTTTTCCCAGCCCCACCACTCCTCCCAGCCCTGTCTAAGGGCCTGAAGCAGTCACCGAAACCGGCACCGCTGTCCCTCATGTGAGCCTCTGAGCCACCGGGCTGCAGAAGCACATCTCTGGCTCAGCAGTGAATTAGTTTATGCAGTGTGACACACTCCCAACAATATGGATCAAGAGCACATCTCACACACCCCCTTGTTCCACAAAGCAGACTCTAGTCTGGTGGCCAGGACAACCCTCAGGCAGATGAGGCAGGGCTCCAAAAAGTCATGTCCCCCCTCAAGAAGAGCCCAGTGTGCAATAGCTTCTTATTGGAGTCACTTCTCTCGGCTTCTGCTGGAAAGAAATGCTTCTTGCTCGGCTCTCAAAAGAAAAGGCACCAGCGCTGACCTTCAAGCATTATGAAGCCCAGCAGCCCCCTCCCAGGCCATGGGGGCCACAGGCTGGGGTAAGATTTAAATAATTCTGCTCAGTGTTTCCTGCTGGCTCCCTTAGAAAGCTCCTTTCTTTGATGTAGGCTTTGGTGGATGCCGTTTAGAGGAGTTGAGCTCTTCCTCTGCCCTTTGGGAAGCCAGATTTTGGAGAGAAGTAACAAACTTTCCTTGGGGCCAGTGAAGGTAGCTGGGAAAAAAAGCAGATGAGCTTTGGGTAACTGAAACTTTTTTTAGATCTCTGTTTCACAAGATTTTTAGCAGCAGACAACTGACCCTACAGGTTTGCTATGAACTGCCTCTCCTCTCACTAAAAATACGCCAAGGATGATATGGTTGCAGGGACACAATACTGGGAACCAGTTGGATGTGCAGCCCAGGCCCCCAGCCCAGGGCTCCGTATTTGCCGAGGCGGATGGATGGGAAATGAGACAACTGCGAGACAATGCGCAAGCCTTCGCCTCTCAAAAAAAAAAAGGATCCTTTGCTTGTCTTTTCTGGCTGCAGTCATCACAGCCTGTGCATGCACACAGATGCCAGCACAACCCGTCCCATATCACAGGAAGCGTCTACGTGGTCAGATGCAGAGAGTCATATGGTAGCTCAGCCTCGCCGGAGAGCTGGGGCTGCTGGGTTCCTGAAGCCATTTAGATGCATTAGCAAGGACTGTCTCAGTATCACTTAAGCCTTGGCAAGGGAACGTGACTGTGCAGACGTACCCTTGACTGGGGCCGCTGGGTACTAATTCGTGCGTATGCTGCGCAGCTAAACGGGCCTTATGTCCATGATGGAATACAGATAATGATCTGTTAAATTATTGCTCTTCCCTTTTGTAAGGTTTCCTGGCTGCTGGGTGCTGATGTTTGTAAGCACTTCAAGGAAAGCAACACTGATTTTTCCTCAGGTGGAGGATTTCAGGATGCCGCGTGTCACTTGTTTGCTCCGCCAAACCTATTTCCGAGAGTCATGGTTTTGCACATATTGCAAGCACAGCCTGCATCAATATCCTGGGGGGAATCGTGATTCTAATTAACGACAGAGTCCTTCTAAAGGTGTCTCTATTAAGGTTGTACATAAGGGCAGTCTGCTAGGAAATTTCCCTTCCCTCTCACATGGCACAAGCTGTTGCCACCTGCAAAAGATATTGACAATGCTCAGCCTAAATTGTTAAGTGCACTGCTGCTGGGCTTGTGGGGAGAGCCACACGTTGTACAAGCCCTGTCTGAAGGGGCTTGTGTGTAATGAAATTCTGCACTTGCTTTTCAGAACTGCCAGGTTTTCAAATTGTGCTTGTGATTGTCATCAAATTCAGCCTGTAAAAGAAAGCTGTGCTCTCCCTCAGATGTGAGGGAGACGCAGGGAAAAAGGATCTCGGGTTCTGAAATAATTAAAGATGACCCTGAAAGAGTCTGAAAAAATGAGATTGTGAAAATAAGTAACAGCATAAGTCAACACAAGATTGCTAGCAATCAGAAGATAATGGTTCTCTGTAACAATGCTTTTCACCCTACAAAATAACATCATTGTCTAAAGGCTGGTCTCCACTCAGAATTTACTAGCATAATTATACTGCTAAGAACACTACTATAGCTCTGTTTGGACACACTTATTTCTAAATAAGAACATTCATATAGGGTGGAAATACTGGTGTAACATAAAGTATAATTATTCTGGCAAACTTCCGTTCCCTAAGGAAAAAAAAAAAACTTGCCTGGTTCATTGTATGCACTGATTTTAGAAGCAATCTCCGACCCGCAGACGAAAGAAAGAGCATACCCACCCAACAGACAGGTCCCACAGCCTGTGTGCTTCTGTATCTATCTGCCAGGCTAGAACCAAAAAGCTGAGACTTACAGAAAAATCCACCTTTCCACAAAAGTCTGTAAGGAGGAGGTTGGTGGCCGAAGTGACTAAGTAGCAGCAATGCCTTTGGTCTAGCTCACTGTTTCCTCTTCGCTGCTACAACGTGGGAATGAAGCTGTGGGATAACTGGGGGTGGGAGAGCTGCAATGGTTGGTCTGGGTAGTGCCTTTCCCTCAGAGACAGAATTTCATATACAAAGCAGCCTGTGCCTCTCAGCCTTCTGGAGGAGGGCGGTCAGCAGAGGTTAACAATTGACCCTAATCCTGCCTGGGAGTGCACTGAACTGAGGCAGAGGCAGCAGAAATTCCTGCTGACGGGTCCAGAAGGGTCACCTAGTAATAGACTTAAGCTCTGCCCAAACTCTGAAGAATGTCCCTGCTTGCCAATCTTGCTAGGTCACTGAAAAGGTAGGGATTTCATGGGGCTGCTCAGCTGCAGGATTTTCCACCCAGTTTTCTTCTGAAAAGGAAGATCCCAGCCACCGGACTTGGGCACTGTAATCCTGAAGGTCATCTGTGAGCAGTCCATGACCATTCCCTGCCTCAGCGCTTTGCTCAACTCAGCCTGCAGTGACACAAGTTTCACAGGTTTCAACCACTTCCTTCACAATGCTGCCTCATAGATATCCCCACGAGGAATGCTATTTCCTTTTGCTAAGCTTTTCTTGCTGTTTCTAGTCATGCCCAAGTAGCTATTCTCCTGTCCAACTTACTCAGCCTTTGAAGACACACAGGTCCTAAGAGAGGCAGGTGCCAGAAAGCGCTCTTAGAAGGAGTCCTGCATTAGGACATGAACACTTAATTGCTGCAGGCCTTCAAGTCCCAAACATGTTGCACCAAATCCACTAGCAACTATTAATAGCAACAAAAGAAATTCTGTCTTTTGCCCTAGAGACTCACCGCTACTTGTTTGTAGCAGAGGGCTTTTGAAATAAAGCAGAGCTGTCATGGCCCAGATACAGCCCAGAGTCAGTTCTGCTCATTGACTGCCTTCGGTTCCTCCCTCAGTCAACTTTCTAACAGAGAGAAGCAGCTGCCCAAGACTCAAAGTTTTTCAGATGTTGATTTAATTTGTGCTCAGAGCTGTGTCTGCCCACAGGAACTTGGAGATGTCGGCTAGGTATAAAGAAGAGCTTCTGGCAGAGGGAGTTTGGAACAGCTCTGCTGTTTGCTCACAGCAGCTGGAAAACAGAGGGGGGCAGGACACAGAGAGTGAGAGAGGCCTACAAAATAACACTGGTCATAGTCACTTTGAACAAAATGTTGTGAATTTACCAGTGGAAACCCTTCAGGAGAGAAATGAGTCACCAGAGAGCCTCACAGCAGGCTACAGACATCACCCAGCTCTCAGGGAGGAAACAAATGCCCTTCATTGTGCAGTGCCATGCAACCAACACATCTGCATCTGGGGACAAGCATCGTGTCAGGAAAGAACATCCAGAAGGGACGACTGGTGACATGCAAAGAAACTGAGATGCCTTGCAAGGACCATTCTTTAGAGGTCCTCTCACGTATTGCATGGTTTTATAGGATCCCGAATGGAGCATGTTGCCTTACATGATGCTGTCTGATGGAGGAGACCAGCTGGAGCACTCAGAAACTACATGGGGCCTCACTGAGTAGCTGAGACCAGTGTAGATAACCTGTGCTGGAGCTCAACTGCCAGAAGGCATTGGGACTTTCATCAGACAATCAAAGGTCACACAAAATATGTACATATTTTAAAATAATCATTTAACACCCTCAGAACGGAGGTGAAGAGTCTTCTCTACACAGTTATTACAGCTTTGTATAGCTCCAGTTGGTGAGAAAACCTTAAAAGTGCTCTTCTCATAAAAGCAACCACAGAAGAAATATTTCCCATCTCAGCTATCAGTCCGCGAGCATCGCAGAGCTCGGACTTTGCTTATGAGACACCCTGGATATCAGGAGTGAGGTAAGTCTACTAATTTCCCTAAATCATGCCTCCTGGTTCTTCAAAGAAAACAGCAGTCTCACTAAAGACATATTGCTTCTTGTCATTGACATTTCTCACACAGAAGAGAAGCAGAGCCATTCCCCACCAGGTGACCCTGTAAGGGACATCCTGTACAGACATGCTAACAGACCCCTACCCCAGCTCAACAGACACCTTGAATGATCATGAACCCCACAGGCACCTTGTCCCACGTCTAAATTATTGGAGGATACTGCAAACGGCAGAGATTCCCCCTCCAGCTCTGCATGGGAGACTCATGAAGTCACGTCTGCACTGAAAAGCAGCGTCAGCTGGGTTTTTTCGTTAGTTTACCCTAAAACAATCCTTTGACTTGATCCTAAATTAGTCCCATTCCTGTCAGGACACAAGGATGTTCCAGCGCCATCTAGCCAACTTGCCTTAGAAACACACAGCAGCACCTGAAGCATGAAACCCAGTGCAGAAGTTGTTCCTAAAAGTACAAACCTCTTACCACCAAACCCAACACCAAAGGTCGCACTGCCAGCTCTGGTCCCAATGTACACCTTGGCTTGGTAAGTTTGCTAAAGGCCTCTTGAACTAAGTTGGCCAGTAAGTTCAGTGCTACCTGGAGATAGAGTTTCATATGCCTTTGCTACCAAAAGAAAAAAGATAACAAGGGAGCTATCATGGCTTTAACTAACTTTCGTTTCAGGTTTTGTAGTTCCTTTGAATGAGAAGCAAGAAGTGAAACCTTAGGGTGAGGGTGCAGTGTAAATCCCCAAATAGATCTAATTAGATGAAAACTAGAGTCGCCATTCAGCTCCGTAATGTGGCTTGACCTACATTAAAGCTGGACCGTAGTGAGAGGGAAGACTTTGCCAACAACTCCAAGCAGGAAACCCAGCCAGCACTTGCAGGTAGGATGGCTGTGACATGCATGGAAGGAGAACCGGTGCTAACACAGACTAGCAGCTTTCAGTAAAGGATTTGTTTTCATGATCAGTTTAAGCCAATCTGAGTCCACTTCCTCCCTGCCATACATTGCCATCAGCTCTCTTGTGTGGGTACCGGTCATCACAGAGTTAGGTGCGGTGCCAGACTGGCCTGCTGATCCAGCTGAAAACCAAAATCCTGAAAAGGAAAAGTCTTCAGACAGGTAGAAACTAATGCTTCTCCCCATCCCAAGTGCCAGCACCAAGAAGGGAGGTGGCAGGAAGCCAGATGTTCAGGGGAGGACAGGACTGCTTCTTTTGGCCACAGTGCAAACCTAAAGCATAAATCCACACCCCTAGCACTCCAGAGAAATTGTTTAATTCGTAACAGCTAACTAGAGTACATGCTCAGTGTCCCTACTGAGTACACTTAACTCAGAGGTGAACTTTCATGTGAAACATTAGAAGATGACATACAGGAAACCAGAAACAGAACTGCAGTAGCAACATAATAGTACCACCTGTAAGATGACATGTCTGAATGCTGACCTTTTTTACTGAAAGTTCATTCTGCATCCGTCACACAGAATAATAAAAATAGATATTTGCTTCATCAATTGCAAACCAACCTGCTTTTTGTGTACTGAGGATCCCCAGCATTGATATGATACAAATAAAAAAAAAATTCCAAGGTAGAATGGTTTACTTCTAAAAAATTAACTGATCCAATACTATTTGGGGATTAATTATATATACACACACACACATATATAAAAATATACATAAAAATAAGCAAATCAGTACACTGCACAATTCCTTCTGGCCTCATGTGGGTTAAAGGCCACTAAATTTTAGTGGCAGAAGTTTTGTGACAGCAGATTTTTCCTTCGTAGCAAACACTATGGCAGATGTCAGTGCAGGTGGTTCTGTAAATCTGGGCTGATGTGAAGCACTGAATATCCCAGTAAGGAGTTTCTGAGATTACAGATTTGTGAATGTCTAATTTTGGAGAACGTGGGAGCGGTACCCCTATTTCACTCGCCTGAGCAACGTCAAATTATCTCATGAGGGTTCTGTACTTCTGAAAAGAAGTATCAGCCTCCAGTTGATCCACCTTGGTTCACTGGTCACCATAAACTGGCCACAGAAGACTGTAGCCTAAAGCTGCATGTTGAAATGAGACATGCATTTGTTTCCCAAATGAGCAGTTCATCCTCTTTAGAAGGGAAAGCTGCAAGGGAAACACAACAGCTACTTTCTCCTGCCTTTTTAAACCATAAAGAAATACTGTAAGCATTCAGTTCAGAGGCTTGAGCCTGATGCCCTCTACCTATGGGGTTCCCTGTCCAGCAGCATAAGCACCAGCTGAACGTGGGGTGTCTTTTTAGCAAATATCTCAGCCCTGACAGGATGGTGTCTCCCAGCAGAGACTTAGGTTAGGCAGGAGCCATTCAGACATTTCCCCCCAAGCCTCTAGCACAGATGCCAGTCAGTGCAAAGGGCACAGGCGGTTGCTCGCAGTGTGGAAATTCAGCTCCCAACTGCCAAGTCATGGGAGAGTGACTTGAAATGGCCAGCTTTGCTTGTCCCTAGGACCACAATTTCCTCACTGCAGCATGTGGACGAGACTGCTTTTGCCAAATCTCTCTCCAGAGAGACAAGGTAACAGTTCAACTTTCACCCGTTGTCCGACTCACCCCGTCCAGAAGACTCACTGGACTGGCAGAAAGCGATGGTGTAATATTACTTACTTGGGTTATAACCCATCACACATTTAAGAATTTGGCCTTTTGATTTGTAAATGCTTTTTATTTTAATTTGAAAGGATTTTAGTGCAATCTGGAATCTATGCTTTCCCAAACACTGGAGAAGCAAAAGGCTCAAAGCTTCAGTCCAGGCCTATCTCCAGGCCAGAACTTGGTGAGGATACCACTGACAGGACCCAGTATTTCCAGTTTTTCAGATCTAAATGCTGACAACAAACCTTTCCCCCTCCCCAATGTTACATGAACTTTGATACAGCTGCTTCAATAGGCACAAAGAAGATGACAGCCGAATTGCAGATCTTCCTGTGTCACTCCTGCATCACCTGTGCTTGCATTAACCATGGTAGGGCTGGACTCTTCAACTCTGGATTTTCTAAATGAAAACAAGGATGTATTTCTGAGGCATGTGCTTTAAAAAAAAAAAAAGCCAGAATTTATTGAGCTCAGTGCAAGGATAAGCAAGATGAAATTCTCTCTGAAAGCATGTTTCAAGTCTGAATAGTAGTGGATCATTTCTGTGTTATAAACCAGGATAATGGGAACACAAATGGGGTTGCTTCTGAGAGTGATCCAAGTTCATGCCCTTGGAGGAGGAGTGCTGTACCCCTGGTTTTGCCATGAATACTAAGTCAACCTGGTCTGCAACACCAAGAGAGCCAGGAATTCTCTCCTGGTGACCCATTTAGTTATCAACCTCCCCAAATCGTCACTTGAGGCAGCAACACGGCAAATGAAGGTGTGATTTGGTGTCACACCATGAATTAGGTAGAAATTTATTTAGGAGGCACTTATTTACAAGTAGGCTATGTCAGAGCAAGTCTGTTAGGGCCAGTTACTTGAAAGTTACTAAGAAGATCACGGAGCTCATGCAGAGAAGTGCTGATATTTGGGTAGATTCTCTCTATTTAGCAAAGAGAGATACAGAAGAGTTGGCCTGGCAGCAGCCCTTTCTATATAATAACATCACAGTGACAGGAAATGCATGCTGTTTTCCGGCATTGAATTTCTAATTCTGGCATCTTACTTCCCTCAAACAATTTTTGTTGTGTATGTAGCTGCACTAAAGCATTATTATCTTTTGAAAGCCTGGCTTGCAGCCTTTTGTGCTATAGTCAAACACAAGCAGTTTTTTGGCTTTGTAAAGACTAGTATATTATTGCTCCGTCATTGGGAAAAACGGAGACATTTCTTCTGAGGCAGAGAGGAGTTGTGGAGGGAGAGAGGGAGGAAATATAAGTCTGTAGCTTGTTATGGGCTTGATGGAGATGCTCTGCTGTTTTTGTCAGTAGCTGTACAGCTCTTATATAATATTTTTGGGCAGTGGCCAGCTCAGCCTCACAGAACTGTTTTGGTCAATGTTTTTGGGAAAGTAGGAGAGGATCTGAATATATGCGATATGTATGGGTAATGGAACGAAAGACAAAGATGATGCAGTTAAAGCTGCAGCCCACATACATGGCTTCTAAACACAATCCTTGAGAAAGGGGTTTTATTAGCAACTCTTCCCTGGCTACATATGGTAAAAGTACAACTGAATGCTGTGATGGCTAAGAATCCTAAAAAGTACCCAGGGCACCCCTACACAGGGAGATGATACTTTGCGTTAATCGACCCCCCAGTACCGCTGATGGAGTCCCACCTGTATCCAGCACAGAGGCACAGTTTGCAGAGCAGGAAGGGAATAAACATTATGTTATATAAAAAATGCCTGTTACTAGAACAGCAGCATAGTCACAAGAAGCTTTACAACCCTCCTGGTTAAAAACAAAACAGAAGCAACCCACACACCTAATCAGCATAGTTACACTAGTACCACATCCCCCTGCCACCTACAACAAGACACCAGGCTGGGTCAGATGAGCACCTTGCAGGAAGGCCTGTGATTTGACATGCCAAACAAAGTATTTGGAAAATACTGGATAGCAGGAATCCTGAGCTCAGTGTATGCCAGCCACCAGAGAAAAACCACCCCAGGATTACATAATGCCTATAGCATTATTTATGGCGTACATACTTACCTATGGGTAAAAGGGAATTACTTCTATTGTGAAATATTTTTCCTGCTTCAAAATTACCACTGTTCCAGTAAACGCTGAAAAGCCACTGGAGATGCCCTGTTGATGCTCTACTCTGTGAAACCTGTTCTGGTGTGGTAACTGACTGTCACTATGTCTAAAGGTGGTTACTCCCTTTGCTTGTCCACTCAGGCAAACTAAGCACGCGGTACTGTAATTTTGGGCTTGCTGAGCAGATAACTGATTCAAATAGCCTGAAGTCTGTCTCTAGTAACTGCAGCATCAGTATCAAATTATACTATTCCTATGATTCCAGGATACACCTAAAGCAACCAGCTGCTTTCTTGAATGGTCCCTTTCAACTGCACCTTCAGCTCAATCCAGCACAGTTGCCATCATTTCAGCTCCCATATTTGAAGCTAGTGTGCTGACGCGTGCATAGCATGTAGCAGTGTCGTCAGGGACTCCTCAGTTCCCAAAAGTACCAGCTGGCATCAGGAAGGAGAAAGGAAATGGTGAAAAGTCATTACTCCTGGTGGCATTAAAACTTCAGATTGCATCACGTGAACAAGAACAACCTCATAAAACCCCTTGTGCCTGCCTGGGGATTTGTGATTTCAATTTTTCATTTATGAGCTGCGGCCAAATTTAGTTGCAACCTATGACACTCCTCTGTCATATTTGTTCCCATCTATATTCTTGATTCATCCTAAATTAGCCTATGGCCCAATCTAGACTGTAACAGTCAAGGACTCAATTACAACTTGTGTTGCAATCAGGTCTGGGAACAAGTGATTTCCGTTTTGTGGTGTTGATGGGAACTGTGCCCATGAAAACTTGAACCCAGACAAAGCCAGATGGTCCCATCAACTCCCTTGATGGGAGAGAGGAGCGGTGCTGGCAGAGCTGCTTTTGCACTGTTGTGCTGGACTATTATGAGAGCAAATTTCTTTCTCCATCCTTTAACCCAAGCTCACATACACATTTTTGGTGGGTGGCACATCTGGCTCTCAAACTTATTGTTTCTCTGACTGACAGTTGGCAGAGGTTGGTGGGTGATTTTCATGACAAAAAGGCTTTTGTTTGGCGCTTCTTTCTAGCTAGCAGATGAGAAGCAAAGACACACAGCAATATTCAATGAACACAGCACAGCTCTTTCCAGGGATATTTTCTTTTTGAGCCTTTTCTGTAACAAAAATAGCCTTTCCACTGAAGTCTACACATTTCTGGAGAATTTATGTATATATATATATATATATATATTTTATTGGTGTTACTCCTCCAGAATAAACATAGATATTTTATATTTTAGCCTATCTGTTGGGAAGATTCAGTTTGAACAGGCTTCCCAGAAGAATCTCAAAAATTAACCGAACAGATTGAACTCAAGTCTCAACCTCAGATTCCTCTAACCAGCCTAAGTAAATTCAGCTCAGGTCTGAATCTTATAAGTGTGAACCAAACAAACTTCCCCATACTGCTCTGAAATAGGGAATGACCGCCCGCATTATATAAAAGATTATTTCAGTCTTGCACAGAAATCTGTTTGCCCAAGGTCACAGGAATATTCTTGCAGAGGCAAGAATAAAAATCTTGATTTCTTGTCTCCCAATCTGCCCTTTAGGCAACTGAAACCAAGCACGTACCCTGGGGAAGGAGATATGCAAGCACCACACCAAATCGGGAATAGGAGGGGAAGAGAATTTGACATTGTGACAGGACAAATATTCTCTTCCTCACGGGAACTGTATCTCCAAGGCCCTTTCCAGCAGATGCTGGAGCTCAAAGAAAAGGCTGATCTTTGTTCTTGTACCTCGGAAGCGCTGGGAGGCCACAGACAAGCCGTAAAACCAGAGCACCGACATTTCCCATCCCTTCGCTGACATCCCAGGAGAGTTCACATCTGACACCAATTACTCCACTCGCTCCAGATGGTTTCCAAGTACATATCAGCAAATATTTAAGGTGTGTTTTTCCTTTTTAGCAACCGCTTTTCTCTATGGCTTAAAGAAATGCCCATTAATGAATGGATAAGAGAGGAAATCAACAGAGGAGTGTGTGCTTTGCTCCCACACCTCACTTCCCAAATCGCTTCAAGACTTTAACTGTGAAATGATTCTTCGGCATGTTAAAACGCATCAAAGCAAAGCTCAATTCCATGCTTTAGCTGCCCAGCGGTGTCCCCTTGAGTCTCTCAGGCTGCCAACCTCAGCAGCTGGCACCCATCGCCTCAGGTTCTCCCATCACCTCTGGCTGTTGGCACCGCACTGACTCCCTGTGCTGCCTTCTCTTCATTGCTGTACCCCACTGTGATACAGGCTGGTGCTAAAGAGGAGGCTGCCTTCGTGAGAAAGGCCGAACAAACAGAAGAGGGGCTTCTCCCCTTTCAAACCCAGGAAGGCACGCCATCCCCACAGCACACCGGGCTCTGCACTTCTGTGACAATCCAGCCATCAGCTACAGTCCATGAATCCTACTTTGCAGTGGGGCCCTTGTGTGGCAGTGGGCTGACTCCACTGCCACAGCAGAGTCTGGAAGATTTATTTTTTTTACCTCCCTCTGAGAATACCTCCACAAAATGACCAAGTAGTACCTGGCTGCTGACAGGAAGAGCAGGCTGGTAAACCTTAAGAATATTGTGCTCGCTCCAGAAGCACCCTTTGACAGAGGACTGACAGGCACTGACAGCACACTGGTTTTCTAAGCCTGAATTTGGGAGGGGCTGAGGGTATGCAGTGGGAGGAAACAAGTGTCTAAATGCCTAAAAGGCGTGTGAACTGTTAGACACCATGCTGTCAGGTGAGTAATCAAGACCGTCCAGGGCTTGCCTGGATTACCACCGTTGCAGCAGTGCCTAGAAACACTGGTCCTGGGCTGAGCCGCCCCACGCTCCTCAACATGGTGCAAACACAGAATGAAGACTGTCCTTATGCAAAGAGCTTAGCAGAGGATACCCCAACCCACAGCACCACCAAAGCCACTCACCTCCAGTCGCTGTCAGTACACTGGCTTGTTCAGGTCAGGAAAAAAAAATCTATCTGTAAAAGCCTGTTGGGATCTTTGGACAAGACCCAGAGCCCCTCCTACATGACATCTGTAAGAAAAAATAGGTTATATCGCATTGGCCTCTGAGGATAAGTCCTCATAATAAAGCCTGGGTCTGCTTAAGTTAGCAGGCATTAATACTGACAAGAGTTCAGGGTTCATCAGTCAAGCTAATTTGTTGAACATTACCCTGCTGTTCCTTATACGGGATAATCTTTCCTGCTGGAGGAAGGCAGTGGCAGGCTAACGCACTTGGTCTCCCTTTGCATGAACTAGTTTTATCTTCCAGCCAGTGCTGCTGCTCTATTATAGCATTTCCGTTTAAAGGTGGAAGGCTTATTTCATTATGAATACTGTATCTGTGCAGTTTCAGCAGCAGTACCAGAGGGCTAACATCACGATAGGGTGAAACAGAGGGTTTAGGAGCAAATTGGTTTTGATAACCCTTATTTTCCCAATACACACTTGGGAGAAAAAGTTGTGTGGGAGATATGCCTGCCTCTTCCACCAGGAGCTGAGAAAACTTTTACTTATCGATTCACTTGTGAAATTCTCCAGCAAAAACAACTGCCTGAAACCTTCCAAAAACATAGAACGTGCAATATTAGAAGGAATCAAAAAATAACCCTTCCCTTGACAAAGCCTTCAATGAAGGCAGAGTAAATTGTGAGACCAGAGTGCTTTAGCAGGGAACCATCAATGGAATGGAGCAGGGGAAGGGCTGAGGGACCATGTGTTCACTAAAGCATATGGTTACCAATTTGCTGGACATATGTTGTATTCCCCACAGGGCACAGGAGGACTTTTGGATTAAAGGGTGTAAATCATTGGTTATCACCATAGAATTAAGTTCTATTCTAAATGTAGAGTCTAAATATATACGTTTTTCTCCCCAGAGATCTCTTCCCCTAGTCGCAGCTCAAAAAAACCACCAATCACACTGTGCATTGCTTTTAAGAAAGAAAACGAAAATAACTGTTCACACAGACTTTCTTCCCTTTATTATAATACTTTTTGGGAAGCAGGGAGAGACAGAAAAGTGTGGGGAGAAAGTAGAAAGATAGAAAAATGTCTTGGGACCTTTTATCCCATAATTTCCAGAGGGAGCCATTGATCACAGATGTGCTTTTACACCACAGCAGCACCTAATTATTTTTCAGGACTGTTGCAATACATGTTTAGGAATCTGTGAATAATAGAACCATATGGTAACATTGTCAGAAGGAGAAAATAGGAACCCAGTAGGCTGGGGGGAGGGAGAAGGCATTAAAATGTGCTGGCTGTAAATAGAAAACAATGTCAAACAAAGAATGAGGAAAAAGCAGGAATGTGAATTGTTGAAGATAAAGATTTTCTTCACGTTCTCTGGAGAAGATTCCAAGAGCCTCATTCTTTGTTTCCCAGCCTTTTTGCTTACAGTCATTCCCAGAATATCTGTTCTGTGAGACTAGGTACAGTCCTGTCACAAAATTTTTGGAGGACTGAGGAGCTTGGACAGTTGCTTTACACCAGGGCAGGAGACCTGCACACGACATGCACGGGGAGAGTTCTGGATGTGCCATCGGTTGTGTGAGGTCTGATGCTTCTGTCCTGAAAGGTGCTGAAGCAGCTACAGAAATACAGGAGGCTTTGCCATGGAAGCTTTTCACTTGGGACAGTGTCTGTCTGGACAGAAGTTGTCCAGGCAATCCTGGTGTCTCCAGCTTCACAACCATACAAACGCAGACTTGAGGCACCGACACTCTTTCCCGGAGAAGTTAAGCCAGGACCCACTGAAGGGTTCGGCTCTTACAGGCACACTGAAAGAGCTCCTTTTAGGCCCAAGAACTTCCACCTCTGCCCAGAGCATCTCAGAGAGAAACAGATGTGTATGTAATGGATAACACATATGGGAGGGGGTAGTCTGATACGTCCATGATGGTGTCAACTCTATTTTACATAGACTACAGTTACGGTTTACCCAGAGCCCAGGACCTTCTGATGCTCCACACTTGCAGCTGGGCTGTGAGATATCCCAAAAATCCCAAACAAACATCCAAAGTCCTCAAAATCCTCCTGGATAAAATGCTCACTTAGAAGAGTGCTGCCTGAGGCAAACCCATGCCCAATAACTGGTAGGACCGTGCTGGAACATTACCACAGCTGAGCTCCCTTCCCCTGACTTAATCTACATCCTTACTGCAAAGTGGGCAGGTCAGAGCTCAGCTTCAAAAGCAGCCTGGGCTCTAATCTGCCTCAACAGATGGGCAAGAAAACACATGCTAGAAGTGTGTGCACACTGGCATAAGGGCTCCCTGTCTAAGTGGTTACAGGATTGGGACTGAAGGTAAGTTTCCAGAATAAACCTACAACACAGCACCAAACACAGGAGAGACATGCACACACGCAAGAGGTGGCTTTTTCCACCACACAGCTTGAGGTGAAATGACTCCACACGCTACTCATCTGCGTGGGCGTTGCAGTGCAGGAAATCCACCCAGCTAAAATCAAAGCATCAGAAGGTGACTGAGGCCATGCACAGTGGTGGAAGGAGCCTCTCCTGAACAAAAGAATGCCACTGCAGTGATCACAATGTCCCCAGCATGAGGCAGGGGCAGCTGTAATTGTGCAAAGTGCTCTTTATTCATTACCCTTCACTGAAGCTGTGTTCTTGATTGTGCCTCTCAAAAAAAACTTCAGGGCCACTTCTTTCTTGTCCTCAGCAAGATGCAATTTCCTCTCTCCTCCTGGAGAGTACATTTAATCATTCTGCAAGGGACCAACAAGTTTAATTGGCCCAATGAGCTAATTTTAGATCTTCATTCCTGACTTCAGATTCACTTCAAATACACTTTACGAACAGGAAATATAAATGCTAACAATTTTAGGGTCACATTTTTCCAAGCGGCCCAGAAATCCTCATTGCAGTATGTTCTTTTGCATATATTAATAACTAAAGTCACAAATGATAATTGTTAATTATCTGCCTAATGTGCAGAGAGCATCAGGTAGCCAGATCTCCAGAGGGTATTCACTGCCACTACAGCTGATTGCAGGAACAAAATTGGAAACTGCTTCCCACGCACAGGCCCATAACGTCACTGAAGGATTGGAAAGGGGAAGGAGATCTGAAGACCTGTGTTCCTCCTCTCAAAAACCCCCAAACGTAAAGAACCCGAAGAAAAGCTAAGAGAACTAACTACCTAGCCTTTGACAAAACCAAAAATGGCTACTCAGTCTATTCAAAAATAGCTACAGATGACCTTAAGATAATATTGCCATCATCCTTGCTTAAATACGTGAGTTTCAAAGAAACAAAAACAAACTCTTTGTGCTTATTTCTTTTATTTTTGTTAGCTAGCTATAAAGGAACTAGTCTGGTGTTGTGGTTTAACCCCAGCTGGCAACTAAGCACCACACAGCTGCTCGTTCACTTCCCCCCAGTGGGATGGGGGAGAGAATTGGAAGAATAAAAGTGAGAAAACTTGTGGGTTGAGATAAAGACAGTTTAACAAGTAAAGCAAAAGCCGCGCACAAGCAAAGCAAAACAAGGAATTCATTCACTCCTTCCCATCGGCAGGCAGGTGTTCAGCCATCCCCAGGAAAGCAGGGCTCCATCATGCATTCCGGTTATTTGGGAAGACAAACACCATCACTCTGAATGTGCCCCCTTCCTTCTTCTTCCCCCAGCTTTATCTGCTGAGCATGATGTCATATGGTGTGGAATACCCCTTTGGTCATTTGGGGTCAGCTGTCCCAGCCATGTCCCCTCCCAACTTCTTGTGCACCCCCAGCCTACTCGCTGGTGGGGTGGGGTGAGAAGCAGAAAAGGCCTTGACTCTGTGTAAGCACTGCTCAGCAGTAACGAAAACATCCCTGAATTATCAACACTGGTTTTAGCAGAAATCCAAAACACAGCCCCATACTAGCTACTATGAAGAAAATTAACTCTATCCCAGCCAAAACCAGTACATCTGGGCACAGGTAATAATCTCTCTACACACTAGGAAAACTTTCTACAGGCTGGTTTACTCCGCTAAGACTCAGTTTACTGCTGATAATTAAAGCAGCGTAATGTTTTTCATTGACCTGTTGTTAATCTTGGCCCACGTAAATCCCTCTGGATTGCCTCAGGTGCTGGCTAAGGAAGGTAGTGACCATGTGTTAGCCAGGCTTAGACTCAACTGTTTCTCCCGATCAAGACCCAGACCTATCGCTCTTCCAAACACTTTCCAATTTGACATTATGATTCTGCTTTTGCTTACCACTGCCAGCTTAATCTCCCTGTCCCTTCTGGCTTTCTTTAGCAATTACTATTTCCTAGATTTCTCTTTTTCACAACATGAGTTTTGGATTATTTTCTTCCTAGATTTAGAAGTCTGCCCAAGCGAAACCTCAATGTTGATTTCTGCCCAGGTTTTTAATCCTCCTAAATCAATTTGTATTGTCTTTTGTCAACATTGGTTGTCACAAAACCTCTCCTACCTTGCCATGATCAGCTTTTAAGTATTTTGTTAATCTTTTTTGCTCAGGGCAGAAGAGGAACCTTTAAAATTTCCAGCTCAGCACCAGAAGAGCCCAGCACGCTGCTCAGGGGCCAATGTGTTGCACAGGAAATATGTTCCCTATAGACATTCCTAGATGATAGAGTGGAAGTTGCATGTGACAGACCAAACTCTGTTTTCTTAGTGATTCATAAAGGATTTGCATCTACAACAGACACCCAGCATAACAATAATTACATGCCTAAATCCTTAACAAACCAAACCACTGAGAAAGACTTCGCAGATGCATTTATCAGAAAAAGCTTCAAGCAATAGCTTCTCCCGCTGCTGTGCTTATATATCTGACCTGGAGACACTGCTTCCAGACTAAGAGCAGAGTTTCAGTTTTCATGGCTTGTTTCACCATCGACTTATCACTTATTCTTTTACGAGGGGATCACAGCAAGTGCCAACAAAGAGGGTATTTTCTGTAGATGTCCATGGGAAAAAAGACCCAGAGCATCCTACCAAAAAAAAAAAAAAAAGCAACCCAAACCCCATGAATAAAGACTTGTTGCTCCAGACACAATGGGGCAATAAAAAACCAACACTGCAGACTGTAAGCAGAGAAATTCATTGGGTACTTTGTCTTATTTAGGTTTCCCTATCTGCTTGCAGAGATAGCTCCGTTCTCTGAACAGCCAGTATACACAGGATTGCTTTAAACTGTGTGGCTATAACACAGCCACCTTAGATAAAATGTAAGGCTTTCTGGATGGACAGCAGTCAGTCAGGGGAAGTCTTCTTAATGATGATATAAATTTGAAAACACTCATTTCTTAAAATTGTGAAGGTGACAGGTGGATTCAATTAATTCAAGCTGTGACCTTCTATTAGCTGTCCTTGGCATACACCTGCCATCAAAGTTTTCTGGGCAAGAATAGCCTCCGTGGAGCTGAGGCTGGGGCTTGTACACGCTCCCTTGGGATGCCGGTCTTGGAGTCCAATCGTCCCTGAACCCGCTCTTGTCTAGCATCCTTTGTGTCCCAAGAAGATAACTTGAGGCTCAACTCTAAAAAATGGCCACATAAAACTCTGTAGACAGGATGTATTTTCAGTCTCTGCCATAATGCTAGTGAGTAGTGGGTATGCAGCAACGGATTCACATTTCTGTCATGTCAGCTCTGCTTAGCATCCTTTCACAGTTTCTTTTGTCACACCACTGACTAACCTGACAGAGACTAACATAGCATGAAGCAAGGTAACATGACTGAAGAGCTTGAGAGACATTAAACCAAATACACTGCAATGAAATTCATACCACTCTAACTTCTTTCCCTCCCTCCTCTTTTTTCTTGAGAAGAGCACAGGTGGGGAGAAATGTGGTATTCAAAACCAGAAGGGCCTTAAAAGCAAATCATGCAAATCCCTCAGTCCAGTAACTTGAAAGCTGGCCTTTATTTTGGAAATTTTCCAGCAGTGCCAGTAAGCTAAGAGACAGGGGAAGAGAGGACGTTGGTCCTAACCAGGGCCTTTCCCACACTGACGGTGTAGGCACTGCCACTGTTCAGTGGAGAATCCCCACAGATGACTCAATGAGCTTGACAACACTTATTAGTTACAACCTTCATTTTCTTCCCTTTATGCTAAACCTGAATCTGCTCTCTCCCCAGAACGAGGTCAGAGCCGGGCCCTTCCCTTCCTTTCATTTCCTTCCTGACCCCTATTTTAAATATTGCTGTTAAAGTATGATGGCCTAAAAAGTTCTCTTCATTTGTAGCCATAAAGTCATCCACATTTCGGGGCATCAGAAGGAAAATGATGCTGCCATCCACAGCTTTCAATCCTTTCCCCTGACTCAAGTTATCTAGTGCCATGACTCTCCATTTCTTTCTTGACTCCTTGGCATCCTTGGGTGCTTTATACCCTGTGATGCAACCAACAAACACTGGTTATGATATATTTCTGTTTTAAGTTACTTCAGTTTTCTTAGTAGACCTTTTGCTGAGGAACTGCTAATTCCTTCAACCTTAGTGTCATAATGATACTGTCTTCCTGAAAAAAAGAAAGAAAGGAAAGACAGACAGAAAGGACAGAAAGAAAGAAAAAGAATACAAACAACTTGCTTAGCATTACCACCAAGATGTACTTCAAAACTACAGAAATGTTCACAAACTCCTGCACCAAAACCTAGCTATGATTAACCAAAACAAAGCTATTCTGTAGCATTATTAATGACAATAAGGGATAAAATTACAATCAAGTTTCCACTGATTCCACAGTACTGCAGCTCCATTACATTGGTGTCTTAGTAAAGAAACCTTAGACATCTATTTAAAATCAATTAATTCTTCCACAGAAATACTCTTATGAAACGTCAATAAAATTAGAAATAATTAACAGAAGCGTGATACTGCTACTTTTTTGCTTTCATAGAAATGGGGTCTACAATGTCTGTCGGGACACAGAAAATATCAGAGCTTGCAACAAGCAAACCTCATTTTTCTCTCTTTATGAAGCGATTTTCTAACTCAAGCTAACTTAACAATGTCTTTCTACTTCTTGCTTTTTAGTTTGATTAAAGTTCTCAGATGTGCCTTTAACTTCCTGACTTGCCCTGGACTCTACATGTCTTTTTTGAGGTTTCATTTCAACCTACTTTCCCACCCCGATACTTCAGACTCTTTCCACTGTGTAAAAATACACCTTTTTCGGTGCTAGCCATTCAGAACATCTTCTGGTGTTCATATTGTTCATCCACCTCTTTCAGCGTTGACTCATCTCTGTGACGTCCACTATTATCTGTCCTGTCATTTCTAATTCATGCCTTACAGCATTATGATGTGTTTTCCCTTCCACACTGATGGGCACATATGGTTTGAAAGAGAGAAGTGACAGAAAATAAAGGGCTTTACTACTGATCTCATGTCACTGGGTTACTCCACCATGACACATTTTTTCATCAGAAGGCCCACCAAAACCAGAGGAGACCTCTGTTTCCCCAAAATATCAGCCTTTCTCCAGCTGGATGTCCTTAATCACCATTTGTTAATTCGCTACATTCCCACTCAATGCTGTTCTACGCACATTTTTGTACTTGCGTAACTTTAGCGGTTAAAGTTGAGCCATTTCTCCATGAAATATCTATAAAACATAAGCTTTAAAAAGGTGCTTGTATGTCAGGAATAAGTCTTACTGATGTAAGGACCTCTATTCCCATTTAACTGCACCTGTTAGCAGAATCATAGAATCATTAAGGTTGGAAAAGACCTCTAAGATCATCAAGTCCAACCATCAACTAACACCACCATGACTCCTAAACTAGGCTCTGGAGTGCCACGTCTACACCTTTTTTGAACGCCTCCAGGGATGACGACTCCACCACCTCTCTGGGCAGCCTGTTCCAATGCTTAACCACTCTTTCAGTAAAGAAATTCTTCCTGATGTCCAATCTAAACCTCCCCTGATGCAACTTGAGGCCATTTCCTCTCATCCTATCACTAGTTTCTTGGGACAAGAGTCCAATACCCGCTTCACTACAACCTCCTTTCAGGTAGTTGTAGAGAGCGATAAGGTCTCCCCTCAGTCTCCTCTTCTCCAAACTAAACAACCCCAGTTCCCTCAGCCACTCCTCATAAGACTTGTTTTCTAGACCCTTCACCAGCTTTGCTGCCCTTCTCTGGACACGCTCCAGCACCTCAATGTCCTTCTTGTACTGAGGGGCCCAAAACTGAACACAGTATTCCAGGTGCAGCCTCACCAGTGCCGAGTACAGGGGCATGATAGCTTCCCTACTCCTGCTGGTCACACTATTCCTAATACAAGCCAGGATGCTATTGGCCTTCTTGGCCACCTGGGCACACTGCCGGCTCATGTTCAGCTGGCTGTCGACCAGCACCCCCAGGTCCTTTTCCGCCGGGCAGCTTTCCAGCCACTCTTCCCCAAGCCTGTAGCGTTGCATGGGGTTATTGTGACGTGTACATGGGTCTAGCCACATTGGCACAGATGCTGGCATAGACCAGGCACAAACATATGACAGACACCGCTTCTGGCCCTTGAGCCCTCCTGCGACAGGGTCACCAAGGGTGGCTTTCGCCCCTCAGAGCTGGAGGCTTTAGGGGTAATTGGCCTAATCAAAGAACACAACAAGCAGCTACACTGAGATGTTTGACTGAACCTACCCATGCCAGTCATTGTCCTTGGTAGTTTCATGGTTTTGGGCAGAAATCACGCAAATACCCATGCTTGTGTGGCTGTTACCAGAAACGAGACTGACCCAAGGAGCTTCTTTACATGAGATGGATGGGTGGATAACAGGTGGTACTTAACAGACCTGAAATGAGCAGTGAGAGAGTAGGATGTGACAAAATTTAGGGACACAGAAAAGAGATGAATCAAATCATTGACAACAGCAATCTGAGGACAGATAGCCTGCCCAGGAAATAACAACAGGAAAACAATATTTTATGTTGTCACCTACTGTTGTCCTGCAATTGCCTTATGGCCTCATTTCACTGCCATCAGCAGTGACCTGTGCAGCTATTAGCGTTGTTGCTAGCTCAGCACTCTGCTCCCTGATTTCCCGCTTCAGTGCAACAAGCACTTCATGCTCTGATCATAACTCAGCAAGGAGATATGTTGCTCCCACCAACACTTCTGATAGAGAGGTCTTTCACAGTTCCCCTGGATACCATATCTGTGAAAGATATCCCGGATATCATACCCACCAATAAAATATTGGAAGAATTCCTGGTAAAAATCAAGTAAAATTGTGGTGACCTACAAAGCAAGCCTGAAGGCATCACCCCCATTTCTCACTGGCCTACAACAATGGGAACGTAAATTATTGCACACTAACAACATGCTTGGCTCTTCCTGTAAACTACAGCGGTGGCAGGCTCCCAAAGCTAGGGACAACAGCGGAGAGGAAGGCCGGCAACATCCAGTCCACTCTCACATAGGCTACAGAGCTCTGTGAGAGCAGGTGTGTGACAGGGGAAGTTTCTGACCTCCCATCTCACACAGCCCATGGTCGGTGAGCACCATCACACAGCCTACTCTCTCCTCAGCTTGAGCTCAGTTGAGGTTTCAGCCACACATCTGTGTTCTGCTCCAGGTCTGGGGAGCTGCTTGCTGTTTTGGAAATTTGTGGGCAAGAGAACCAGCAGCCTTTGGAGACTGGTCAGCAATCCAGATTCATACATCCAGACAACTGGACTGATCCAAGACAGACCCTGTTTGGGAAAGGGAAAGCTGCAGGGAATCATCTTTGCTCAGCAGCAGGTGATGTAACATCTCTGGAAAGCAAGATGGGCAGAGAGCTCTGATGCATTCTCTCTCTGTCACAAGAACAAGAACTGGGGATGGAGGATATTCATACAAATGTGGGAAAAAGCAGAACAGAGGGAGGAAGGAACAAGCAGACGGGGAGGAGGAGGTGCTGAAAACCGGCAGGGGAACAGCTCTTTCTGGGAGAGAGTAGAAAGGATTTTGCGTTGAGGAAAGCTGTCGCCAGTTATTTTTGTACAGATTTTAAAGTTCACCAAACCCAGCTCTGGAAGTTGCATGTTGTGTTTTTGGCTGGCAATATCAACATACCATATGGAGAAGCCTCAGTCTGAGCTTTACAATATTGTTTGGATTTGATATTGATGTATTTTCATTACTGAACCTGCTTTGAATTGTATGTTCTTTTCTTTTGAGGTATGATGGATGAAACAAACCCATAAACAAAGAAGCAAAACCTAAAAACAACAGAAGAAACGCACGGGGAAATTCCTGTATTTTGAATTAGACCTGAAATCCATTGACTTTAGCATTGTGTCTTTAACAGCATCTACCAGACATGGTAGATTCCAGACAAGAGGAAGAGGCAAGAAATAACTATACTACTATGGATATCATGGATGCTGTTTCTCCATCTGTTTGCCCCATTATTATTGGACTGCTTCCTTGTTTTAGGGATTTGCTGAACTAGTGGGGTAAAGGGGAGAACAGTCTAAAGATAGTCCTTACATTTACCAGTATAATAAGAAATGAAGGGCAACAACTCCCACCTTCTATGCTCTGAGAAGATCCCTAGCAGAAAATAATCTGGAACAAAAACTTGGAATGGATGAAAGCGTAGCAGCTGATGGGAGTGAAACATACAGGGAACAGAAGAACCGGAGGTCCTAGAGACACAGAAGCTGAAACCACTTTCTAGTTTTTCTACTTGTAAAGCTCTTCTCTTGTAATGTTTTATTCTTCTGTTGAAATTATGCTGTATGTACTTTGAAAAGCTCAGGGCTTTTGTCACTGCAGACCACTGATCACAGCTGCCAAAGGCAAGACTGTCAGGTAATTAAGTGCCATGCAGCTAACCTGCTGACCTGATCGCAGCGCTTGGCGTTGGAGCCTGGGGACCCTATCTAAGGTGAAGGGAACAACCATGGCCTTTCAGGTCAACCCAGCTAATGCCTGAATGGAGCTACAGAGGAAGAGCTGGAAAAGTCAGTGGGTGGGTGCAATTCTCCAGCCATGAGAACTACTGTCAAGAGAGAAGGGCAGCTTACTTTGCAGACCCAGCATGCTGTAAGGATATCAGTTAATTACATGGACTGTTGTCCACGGGGAATATGAGAATCCCAAGAAACAACTTCTAAGCTGCATGGAGGAGCTGCAACAGTACAGTAGAAGTCTAAGGGAGGCCAGCTTCACGAGGCCAAAACTGGCATTTGTATATCTGAACCTGGTTTTGGTGGGTTTTTTTTAATAACATATTAAGATTGCAAACTTTTTAGAACATGACTACTGTTGACTACATTCTTCTTGTGTTTAACACCTTGTGTCCTTGTCCTGGATAGGGTCTCTCATTGCTACTGTAATATGAAATCCAACATCCAACAGCATCCAGCAAACACCCTGTACTAGATTTGAACCTGACAGCTGTGCAGTGAAAGATTTTGCATTTTGTAGACCTCTCTTCAGCCAGCCACTGTTCCTAGTTCATACTTTTTGCTACAACCTGCATTTTAAATAAACTATACTTTCCTCTGCTAATTACCATCAGCAGCATGAAATCAAGCAGTAGTAAAAGGCCCTCCCATGCATCTCTTCCTTCTCCTTGCAGCCCATGCCGCACCAAACCGCATATTTGCATTTTCAGAGTCTGCTTGCCTGAAATGTAATTGACAACATACAGATCATCTGTTTACAGCAACAAATTATGGTAATTTCAGTGAGGCTTTCATGACAATTTCACTCCTAACGTGGCTATTTTTGATATGCAGTTAAAACACAAGAAAGATGATTGTGAGATGATGAGAAAGCTTGCAAAGACATTAGATGAATAAGGAATACTATAGTAATCTTTGCTATAGTTATAAGAAAAGCTATACTGAAAAAGAGAGCCTCTTTCCCCTTCCTGGAACTCCAGATGAGGAAATTACAAGTACGTGATTACAGCACTGTACTGTGTGATACCACACCTCTGTAGCTGGTGTGGGTTGTGCTGTGCAAGGGAGAGCCCTGCTAGCCATGATCCTGCTCCAAAACCTCTCTTGAGCATCTCTCTAGCAGCAAGTCCTGTACTCTCTTCCCTTGGCATCTCCTTCTATTCCTTTGCCTTTCTACAGACTACAGAGTATATCCATCTTCCAGGTAGCTGCAGCAGCCATGCAACACAAGTTCAAATTGCTGCTTGATTCACCTCATGAGATTTTCTGCTACGGTTATGGCCTCTGGTCTGCATTTACTAGAGCCTCGTGACATGGGGTGCCCAGTGCTCTGCTGCAGAGCCAGAAACATGAGAACCTTTTTCACTGGTCTCCTGTCACCACAACTTGCAGAAAATGTGGTATTGGTAAAGATTTAGAAAGAATTGTGGACAGCAAAGGGAGTTATTCCACTGTGGTTGGAATCAAAGGATCCCTGGAGAAACAGCTTGTTGGTTACACTGGGCACTGGCAGAAAACCTTGGAGACCAGTGACCAACACAGAACTGGTCTCCCCGTAGATATTCACTGCAGGGAAAAGCTCCACTGGATCCAGTATTTTCAGGCTTTTCCTGTACAAGTGAGGAAAAAGGAAAGGGAAAAGGCATAGATTCATTTTTGATTTGCATTGAAGGTCACAATTACACAAACTACACCTTAGGAAAAAAAGAAGAGGAAAAAAAAAGAAACACTGCCCTTGATAGTATCACCGATATCACTCACTCAGACTTTAGGTGATGTGACTGATATCCCACTAGCCTGCCTACTTGCTGCTCGGTTCCTAACACTCCGCTGCTGGTGCTTCTGAAAAATTTTTCCACCTCTGCTTGTGCTGGAGTTGGAGCAGTGGGACAGAGACAGAAAAAAATGCTGCTGAAAACTCAACCCTATCACTGTGCCCTC
>WAAD01042327.1:122510-150089 GCA_013389945.1 Fregata magnificens
ATTTCTACTTGTAAGAGCATTTGTGCAACACTAATCCAGCTCTGTCATCTCATAATCTTTAAAGGTATTTATTACCACAAGCACTGCTGAGGTAGGAAGCAGTCATATTGTTCCCATCGCAGAGCAGATCAGATAATTTGCCCAAAGACACCTGAGACAACTCAGGTCGCCAAGCTAAGGCGCAGATGTAAACAGAAAGTTTCTAACAAAAGCCTGGAATTGTCCCATTTATAAGGCAGATGAATGACCCAGGGGAAATTCAGGTCAGCAAGAGAGTAAAGCAGCCTTGCAAGACTGACTTTATAATTTTCAGATTGTAGATTTCAGTTATATTTTTGAACTCCACCCCCCCCCCCCCCCNNTTTTTACCCCCCCCCCCCCCCCCCCATCTCTGACCTTCTGCCCAGAAATGAAATACTGATCTTCAGGAGAAACAGCGAGGTCAACCACCCTGCACTTATCTGAACCCACTTGGCACGTGGGAGGAGGGATGGTTCTGTGATGAAGTCAGCTGAGAGTCAGATTCTGTTCCCAGCTTCTTCTGTGACTGTGGGTGCCTAAAAATCATAAATCGTTCCTCTGATAAAAGAGAAGCTGCACAGGAATTTCATTCATCAGTGTGTGCGGGCATGCTTGGATAGTGGAGCATTAGCATATGACAAAGTTTGCATGTGCAAAACATCTGCATGGTACAACTACCACTGCATTTGAGTTCACCTCATAGACTTTATGCCAGACCTCAGACACTCCTCATAGTCAGGTATGCTGTTGCAAAGACAGGGTCAATGCACACAATAGGATACAATGTGGATTGCACTGTTCCGCCACAATCAGTCCCAAAGTTTTTATTTGGCCCTCATACAGGATTTTACTTTAAAAAAAAAAAATCACTCAAGCAGAAAGAGCTTCAAATGGAGATACCAGCCTGGCAGACAAGCCATCACTGTCTATAGCCAATGATGTCCATTACAAACACAGGAAGCAAGAGGCTGTGAAGTATATATTGCTTCAGCTGTATTTTTACCTGTATTGCCTCCAGGCATTTCAGTTTCCTATCTCTCACCTATTTATACCGTATCTACAAGAGTTATGTGAGCTGGTGGCAAGCTCTGCTATCTGTCATGCTGAAGTTGAAAGGAAATCAGAGATTCTCCTACAACAAGTAAATTGAGGTAGATAAATCCTTAAGATGAGCCAGCACCTGACAAAGCCAGAAAACTCCCCTTTCTCTGCCTCTATTTCTGTAGCACACCTCTAAAGAGACAGCTCTGCTCCAGTCCACCCTAGAGTTCATTAGTAAGACACTGCATGATGTATCAGATGTAGGCGTGAGTGGGAAGCAAAGTTCATAGTTTCACAAAGCATTTTGCAAATGCTTTTATAAGCATATGTAGTATCATTTGCCTCAGCTGTTTAAACCCTTGCATTCAGAGCTCTACTCACTAGAGTACTTCAAGCTACACAAGAAAAATTCAATTAAAGCTTTATAAATATTTCTGTAAAGAAAGCTAAGTGAATTCTATGCAAGCAAAAGGAACCAAACTGACTGACATCACTATGAGCTGAATTCCGTGGTTTACTTACAAAGCAGTCCAAGGGCAAACGCAAAGCCAATTTTCCTCCTACACAATATACATCAACCTGAGGAACCTTCTAGGAAAGGCAGGAAAGAATGCATCCATTCATTCATTCATTTTCTGTCCTATGACCACCAGCTAAGGAGATATAGCTGCAGAGGGGGAAGGAAAATAAAAACTCTATGTGAGGCAGACCTCTGCCTATTACAAGGGACTTGATAAAGTCCACTAAATTATTTTAGATAATCTTTAAAAAACAAAAGAAACAAAAGACAAAACCAGGACGCATTCAAAAGCAGGCTTTCTAATAGGGAAAGGATACACACACCTACCTATCCTGCCCTTAGATGCCTCCTTCAAGAAGAGAGAGAGAAAACAGCACAAAGAAAACTCACATTGCTGCTACAGCCATATGAACCTTTTCAGTACCAAAAGTGCTTCAACCTCCAGATACGTTAGGAGGGAAGTGACATTTATAGCCCCATTGAAAACAGAAATAAAGAAAAGCAATGAAGAGACCAGTTGTTTCCCCTGCCTTCCTTCCTCTCTCGCCTCCCCCTAACTCATATACCCTCCAGGAAGAAAGATTTGACTCTCCTTTGACTTTTCAGAACAGCTGGTCTGTCTCTAACAAACGAGATACCCAGAAGAGGAAGTTTAGGGGTGATCGAGCTGCTGAAGAGACCCAGCTGACCTCAGGGGATTGCCTCCCCTCTATTGGAGAAACCCAGCCCTTCCTAAATGCCAAAGCTGAGGCATTTCCCTACAGCAGTTCAGGGAAATCTCTTGTTTTGTGGGATGTATATTGCTAATACTTCTCATCGTTGCTCAAATCCTGCTCTCTGTTTCATTTGAGGAATGCAGGGACAAAGCAGCCACTGCTGTTTTGACCATTACACCACTGACAACTGCTGTGAGCCTGACATGCAAAGAGCTATGATTTTAGGTAGACATCTTAGAGTAATTTCTAACAACCAGTATTTTCTTACTGTTTTAGAGATGTGTAATTTGCTTAGTTATTTAAGTGGTGTTAGGTTTCCCCTAA
Source organism: Fregata magnificens (assembly GCA_013389945.1). Taxonomy (NCBI): domain Eukaryota; kingdom Metazoa; phylum Chordata; class Aves; order Suliformes; family Fregatidae; genus Fregata; species Fregata magnificens. The sequence continues at coordinate 125,133 of WAAD01042327.1, forward strand.
GCAAAGGGAAGCAAGAATTTCAGATCAGAGCAAGAGCTGATGCATTTCAAACCAGATTCACAAAAAATGCTTTCATGTTAAGTGTTGCCATGAGTGGGGAGAGCCCCACCATTCTGCACAGCCAAGAAAGAGTTTCAGAGTTAATAGAGAGAGTAATACTGATGGCAGGCTGTCTGCATCACTGTTCCACATTAGCACTAGTGCAAAATGAGAGCTACAAAAAATGCCAGGGCAAGCAGAGAGACACTGTGCTCATTAAGGGTTGCAGTTCGTAGTTAAGACCCATCAGCAAAATGCTGTGTACATTCCTGAAGCAGCTCAGTTCAAATAGCAAACACAAACCACTACAGGAATGGCATGTTCCTCAAGTCATTTCCAAAGCACTGGCCTCAGCTAAGACCAGGGGACCAAAAGCTACTAAGGAACGTGCAGATGGGTCTTTGAATGATGCTCCACACTCAGTGTCAAAGGTGGTACAGGGTCAGAAATGTTGTCCGGCAGACTGAATGACAAAGGAGGATGCTTTAATTATTATAGACAGCAGCCACTTTAAGACCTCCTAAGTTTCTTGAAATTGTACCCAAAGCCCATAGATTGTCCAGAGAGGTCGCTTTTTGAAATGCCTCATCTTGAAGCTCCCAACCGTAAATCTGTCTCCATTGTCCCTGCATCCAAGCGGACAACTTGGACATCATTGCATCAAGTCATTGAACTCTACATCCACCTCCTATTAGAGATGATCTTGAAGTGGCAAATTTAGATCTTCATGCTGCTATAACTTGGCAGACATTCAGATGCAAGATCTGAGCCCTGTCTCCTATTTCCAGCAGATGTGGGAAAAAACTAGCTTGAGAGTTAAGTGGTGGCAGTCTTTAGTTCAAGCATGTGCTGCCATAACATACCATGAAATTATCATCTAGCAATGACTTAATCTGTGACCTGAAAAGGATCCCCTTCCCCAGGATGGGGAAGCAATACTGTCCAATCAAAGGCTGTCACTCACAAACCAAGTGTAATTAGCCAGAGGCATGTTGCTACTGATAATAACTATAATGAATCCCAAGCAGACACACCTTCCCTGGCAGGCTGCTGTTTGGGCTTGAAAAACAGTTTCAGAATAAATAAAACAAAAACAGAAGCCATCACATTAGCTACTGATTCTTCACCTCCTACTCAAGCACTCCATAGAGATCCACTCTGGGCTCTGTCAAAAGCAAGCAATTACTCTCAATCAGAGATATCTGGCATGGAGGGAGTGACTTAGTGCATTCCTTGGGGTGGGTGGGTATTTTTATACTAATTCAGATAATGGAGCTGGCTTGTCGAGTGGGAGAGGACTACTCATTTCCAAGACTACCCCCTTCCACTCCGTTCCTTGATTTTTAACATACTCCCACTGCTTTATGACTAGTGCATTACACATAACCAGCTCCTGAGGTGACTGCTCCTGGGTAATAGGAGAGAATTGCTCACATTCCAACACTGGGTGAGTTGATTTTCTTTTTTTTTTTTTTCTTTTTTTTTTAATTGCATATAACAACATGTATATTACACTGCACTGCAGCAAACCCACATTTTTTCCCCCACCTCCCCTCAAATCACACAGTTTAGAAAGGTAACTGAGAATGCCAGGAACAAAGAAATCAGATGATGCCCTGCTGCAGAAAGATATGGCCTCAGCTTGTGCTCAGCTTTGCACAGCTGGTCTCAAAAGGTACCAGACTGGTGACCAGTTATCTCAGCCAAAACCAGGACAGGAAAAGGACTGATGTCTGACTTCCAGCTGACATTTTTGACATCTCTGGCCAGCACCTCCAAGCCAATATCCTGGGCTGACAGCTCTTCTGGGCACATACTAACTTCTCCCCATTTTGCTAAGCCAGCATTTGTATTTCTGGTCCCTTCCATTTGTCAGAGGATAAAGCGAGTCAAGAGAAAGCCTGTGCCACAAGCGGAGACCATTCCAGGCACATTCCAGGCATACTGCTAGTACAGGCAGCTTAATCCAAAAGACATCCAAGACCCAGAGTCCCCGTTGAATCTTCCAGCTATCCCAAACCCACTACTCCTTGCTTGGGTCTGTTAGACTGTGTGTAAAGTGATGTTGTACCTCTACAGTCTTGCAAGAACTTGATGGTGTTTGTAAAAAGCTTTTTTTGTTATAAAGTACTAAAGCATAGTGTTGTACAAAGTAACTTATTTGCTGGTAAGTTCTCTCTGTAGTCATGTTAGTACAATCCAGGAAAAGAAATACAAGGGAAATATTTTAACGTTATTCCCTGATAAGGTACTCCCCTATTAAGCACGGTAGGTCAATTATGCCATGTTATCAGTTATGCCATGTTATCACTGTCAGTCTCATCACCTAGCTGACACAGAGGTGCTTTCCTGGAAGATAATTTACTAGACCTTCTTAGTTGAACCCAAAGGTTTCCCTTCCTTCCACTTTTAAGTACACATCCTCCAGAACAGAATTAAAGAAGTATTTACCCCAGATCGTTGAACGACAGTATTAGTGAAATCTCTTTCTAGCCTTATCTGTGCTAGACAGCTGGCAACTGTGGATGTCTCTGGCATCTGGGTAGATTTTCAGGGGCTGCTACTGACAGTATGCTGCAGCACGAGAGCCTGCAATGTAACAGGGATTTTTTTTTTTTTTTAGTAAAGAATATCTCTCTGGCAAAAAACCCCATGTCTCTTGCCAGCATAATATTGACTGCTGTACACCAACTGCATAAGACCAAATAAATTACAGCGGCACATCCAAATCTCAGAGTTCACTACAGGGAAACCTTGTCAGCATATTTCCCCTATGGAATACATAATATGGTCTTCAAATACATTATCACTAGTAGTAGACAGCTGGAAGTCAAAGAGCAGCTATAAACCCCTTTGAGACATGGCAGTGGCACCTTACAAATGGGTATTGTTCAACACCTGTTATCATTTCCAGCACTTTATTTTCTCCCCTGTTATGAATCACATTGGTTTCTCTGACATAACGCACACACCGAGCAGGTAAGGTAGCTGGCCAAAGAAAGCAAATTTTAGCTCTGTATAATTCCGCAATGAAGGTAATTAGTCACATCCTTGCTCTTATCATTTAAAACAATGCAGAAGAAAGGAAGGATCTACCTACCACTGAAAGTTTATTTAGATTAATATAGATGAGACTTAAAGACAATAGTAATCTTCGAACAATTTGGTGTTCAAACTTAATCCAGAATAAAGGCAGGACTGCTGTGATTCACCTTCAAAGATTTGACTTACAAGTAAAAGAAGTTCAACCGAAGGAGGTACCATTTCTCTAAAATATTAAATTACTATTAAATATTAAAACATTAAATTACCATGGAGCATTGTGCAGATAAATCCTCAGTTTTTCAGAAAAAACACAACTCTCTACTATCAAAAAGAGAGGAACAGATATTTCTGAGGTAGCATGTCAGAACAAATATGCAAGAGCAGGAGAAGAGGGGGGAAATATAATGGAGGAGAAAAGCTTTTAAATTTGGCTATGCATAGAAAACAAAAATTACTCACTTCTCTCAACCTAAACTATGCTGAGTTTTTCTCTGTTATATAAATTTAGGCTTCCAATCCAGAGTCAGACCTACATTAGCATCACAACACTGAGTCACTCAGCTGACTGACGCAGACATACTGAGTTCTCCAACTGAAGAACTTAAGCCTTTCCCTATTAAAAACAGAAACAGAGTCTTCCTTTTTTTTTTTTTTTTTTTTTTTTAAAAAAAAAAAAGCCCGTATTGCTTCTCTTAGGAATATCAACAGCTTTAAAATGGTGTAGTCTAAGTGCTGTAACATAGAAACTAAATTCTCTTCTTGGACAATAACCAACCTGCAACCTGAAAACAAATGTTACCTTCTGTGACAGCCTGGTTCATTTAAAGTTTAAAACCTTTTTTAGCCCTTTGTGCAACTTCCCACAAGTAAAGTAGAAGTCTATCCCATGAACTGTGGTCATAGGAAAAGCCGCTGCTAAAGTACTATGACGCCTGACTACTGCACATCAGTTTTAGTGTGAAAGATTAAGAAATAATCCCCATTGCAAGAAACAATTCCCATCTCACAAGTATTCCTGGAACTCTTGAAGCCTGAAAGTTAGTTAGCTGTGAAAGGGTAATGAATATTGAAGGTACTAAGAAAAACGATACTTTGTAGCTCCAATAAGTTCTGACCACAGTAGTTGCCATAATGATGTCTCATGTTATCGTGTATTTCAAATGAAGAGGATTTAAATGAAAAAATGCAACCCAATTGCATATCTCACCACTGATTAACCCGCAGTTTGTCTTTTAAGCCACTAATAAGCAAAAAGCAGCTCTTCGTCATCCTAGCAGATGAGAGCACTTTACCATTAAAAAGTCACTTGCCCATAAATCAGAGTTTATCAAAACCAACATTTGACGTGCGCAAGCAGAGGAGTAAGAGTGGAACTCGGCGAGCAAGCAGCAGGCTGAACGAGCGCACAGAAGCGTGCTATGCTGGACCAAATGTGCGTATCACACAGAGATTCAGCACAGTTAATGACATCTTTTCTTGCCAGGCATTAAGATCCCATTAACTGGTGAATCATTCCACCATCTGCAAAAAGCAGGTCCTTCCTCCCCCCTCCCCTCACTCAGGACAAGTAAAGGGGAAGCTTGAAAACAACTTTCAGCTCTTTTAATTTGTCCTTAGGAGCAGTTTCATTGTCTCCCTTGGTGATATCATTGGTGATATTTCCAGTTCTCTCTCAATGAGATTTTACTACAGTGTAATGTAACACACAGAGACCAACAGGTTTCCAAGCTGCATATACACCAACATTCAAAATGACAACCAAAATTGACACGTTTGAAGGCAGCTGCATAGACAAATAGACGGTTTCATGTTCACTGCCATTAAGCAAAGCAGCATTCATTTTAGAGCCAGGATTGAAGAAATACAAAATATTACAACAGAGCATTAAGTTGGGAGACTAACAAAACTGAACCTAGCTACCTACTAAGCCCTCAGTCATCCTGCAAGTTCCAGAGACCACAGGAACCTTCTGGCAGGCCAGATACAAAGGAGGGCAGTTTCATTTGCAGGTCAGCACCTGCCATGCAAGTTTTACTTGCTGGTTCGGTGCTCTGATGCCATAGAAAAACCCAGACAAAGAAAGAACTCATGTCACCTGTCTATCTCAAGTTGCCAGTTGATAACCACATGCCAAGAACTGCTTCTCCTCCTGTTCCAAGGAGACCAATCAGTCACTCATCAGGATGGCCAGACCCAGGACCGTTACAGTGGTGAGTTACTAGTTCCAAAGTGAATACGGTTTCCCAAGAATTTCCTTAGTATGAGTCCACATCCCACATTGTTCCCACCAGAGCTGGCATGGCTGTTTGGACACCCACTCTGGCAACCAGACCGGATAACTGATCCAGATGCAAAAAAAAAAAAAAAAAAAAAAGGGTATTTTTTGCTGTGCTAGCATCATTGGGAACCTGGCATGAAAGCTGGTTAAGATGACTTCAGCAACATTGCTGTAAAAAACAAAACCACAGCCAAATGATCTGTTTTAACAAGGAAGTTGTTTGGTTTTGGGTCTTTTTTAAAGCTAATTTTAAAAATAGTTAAAGCTGCAGTTCAAACTCTGCATTAGGCAGTACCTCCTCCCTCACCATCTTTTTTTTTTTTTTTTCCCTAAACTCTCATCTGGCTTCCAGATCAAAATGAGAGTGCCACTAATGGTCTTGAAATCAGCTTAGGGAAAAAAAATAACCCATCAACAAATCAACTCAGACAGTCTAACTGATTTCACAGGCATTTAAAGAGACTTTTTCACTGCTGAGTTCAGACTTATGAACAAAAGCCCACAACACGCCATTGCCCCTCGAGTTACCTCTAAATCTCTAAAACCTAGGCCTGCTCCCTCCCCATGCCTGGTCAAGAACAAGGGAGGCTGGAGCCAGTCCAAACACCCTTCCAGTTGTTCACATTCAGGCTCCAATTTCTATCAAGATAAAGAAGATATGGGGGTTGGACAAGATGACATTTAAAGGTCCCTTCCAACCCAAACTATTCTATGAGTCCAAGAGAAGAGCATCATAGTGCTTAAAGTGTAGTTTTTCTAGTCATTTCCCTTAAGTCCCATATTTAAATAAACAAGAATTGAAACAGGAGAAGGGGGAGGCTCAGGTTGCAGTTGCACCAATTTCAAGGGCTTCACACTGAATTGAACACGACCCACGTGAAGGATCATTTCTATCTCAAGAATGACTTTTGCAGACCTTGTATTTTTAGGACTTACTGTGGTTTTCTGTATAGAGACAACAACTAACTTAGCAAACTGTAGATATTGTTTAGCTACCATGCAAGCTTACCCATGCTTCATTATGGCATTAAGCATCTAATCTCATCTTCACTTTACATTACAAAGAATGCATCCGTGGGTTTTTTTGTTTTGGCTTTAAAGAGAGCATCATTAAGTGCTGTGCCAAGAAACCTGATTAAGACACTATTTTAACTTGTAAGTCCTTCTAAAACAAACATTCAATTTACAGCTTTAACTAGATGACAAATGAACTCCTTTAAAAGAACATTTTAAAATCAAAGAGGTAAACCAATTCTACCCTGCAAGCAGAGGAAAAAATTACTGATTCATTAAGACTAGTTTGATAGACATTCATTTGACAAAGAATGTAGATTGTCACAGCTGTCTTAAGCAGTGATTACAAATGAGTTATTCAGAAGTACTAACCATTCCTTGATAAGAGTTATTCAAGTTATTCTACGATGGCAGTGCACTCACAGTCTCCTGATGGTCCCTCAACGTCCCCAGCAGCTGGAAGTGACAACTTTGCACCTTCTGAAAGAAAGCTCCTGAGAACAGGCAGTACTGGGCCACTGTGAGCTATGCGCAGAGAAAAACAACATACTAAAACTTTACAGAACTCTCCAGGAACCTGGGGTTTCCTTTTTTTTTTTTCCTATTTCCTTAATCTAAGATTCCACAAATAATCCATGAATAACTTATTCAGTGATTTAAGTTCCCTTCCTTGATCCCACTTCTGTGTGTCATGGTGAAAAGTTTTGTCCTCTTTTATTCCTAGCTATCCATGTCCACACTCCAAACGTATTGCTCCAGAAGCAGCTGGCCAGGCAACTTAGATGACGCTGTTTGTGCTCTCCAATGGGATCAGTACCTCAGCACCGCACTTTATGGTGGTTTTTGCTGAAGAGCCTCCATGTCATTGGTGTGCCACAGACATCACCTCTTCATAGAATTTCTCCCTCCCTTCCCTGCCATGTCCTCAATTACCTTCAGCTGGTATGCTCGCTCTTCTAGTTTCCAAACACTGTCCTCACTGTGGCCACAACAGCAGATGGAGGAATTTGGGGGGGAGCAGATATCTCACTATTCTCTCTGCATGTCGGTGCTTCCCTCAAATCACTATTTTGTTAACTGCACAGCAGCTAAGCTAATGCGTCAGTATTAGACTCATGGGACATTAGAGATACATAGGGGGAAAAGGATATGAGTGGCAAGAGGCTACTTAATACAGCGTGTTTAAAGCAGGTCTTTCTGTCCTCCTGCATCAGGTAGGTATAAGTAATCCAACAAGATTTCTCATTTAAAAAGAAAAAAAGTGCAAAACCCATTTTTTTGGCAAAAAAACTGTAAAAAACACTGCAGGGAGCAAACAAATTTCTGTGTAAGCGTGTGTGGCAGCTCTCCCTATGGGAAAAGTTTTTATTTTTCTCTTCATGATTTATCCACAAGTCAAACCTCCGTGTCCTCCCCACCCTTCAGCAGCTGCCAGTTCACATGGAGTTTTGCAACATGATTGTCACCAATGCATCTCACGAGGCTTTATAATGCAACCTTAATTTTCCACTCTGACCAATTCTCTCCCCCTTAAACTTCCCACAGGGCAAGAATTTGAAAGAAACAAAAGAGGAGTCAGTCACCTAACTTCATATTTGCAATGAGTGGCTGCAGCCTGAGCTGAATCAGAGCCTTTTGAATTGAGTCATTTTGTCTAGTTTGCTCTAATGTGATAAGCTAGATGGGATAGAAATTCTATATATTATTACACAGAATTATTTCAAAACATGGAGCTAAGATAAAAGCAGAGTCCAGGGAGGGCTAATCTGTGCCTGGCAGCCCACACTTTAATCACATGCCGATTACTTTGTTAGTCATCTCTTCATCAGTGCTCTCAACCCACTCCTGCTCCTCCTGCAGTAAACTTTAATTAACCAAAGAAACACTGGAGTTACTCACTGAGAACAGAGAAGCAGGAAAATGGAGGAGCTGAATGCCTCTCATCATAGATGAGAGTGAATCAGTTTGGAGGTAGAGGAAAAGTCAACTCTTTAAACCAAAGCAGCAGGAATACCTGTCTGTGAGGGAACATTTTGAAAGAATCCAAAAGGAAGATTTTTGTACCATTGCTCTTTCATGTTTCTTTCCCTGGCATATCTTTCGGGATAGCAGCTGGTCTTTTACAATAAATTAAATGGATAAAAAAGCAAACAGAACAACACATGAGTCACCTGCGTGGAGAGTTCACTAAAATCACCGCTCTTCATCTGCTGTGCATTACCCTTACTCTGATGGGACAATTGTTAGCTAAAAGCCAAAAACAAGCAAGTCACATAATAGCAATGTTTGTACTTTACGGTGAGCCTTCTGTTCTTTCTAATTTTAGTGAGCTAGCACCACCCCTACATGTCATGCCGATTACCACAACAGTAACAGCATCTGTCATGCTACCACAACAGTAACAGCATCTGTCATGCTACCAGCAAGTAACATCTGAGGTGTTATGGTTTTGTTATGCTCTTAGGGATAACAATTGACCATTGGTGGAAAGGAAACCACTACAGTAAAGGATGACCCCACTGAACAACTAGTTGAACAAGTTGTCGTGACTTGCCAAAGAGAATCCATGGCAGAGCTAAGGTTTTATCCTCCTGGATCACCATCCTTGCACCAGCACTAGCACTCTTCCCCACCACATCAGGCCAGGCAGCATGAGATCTGGAAGATGATTAAAGAAAAATAAGGTCCTGGCTCTTCAGCTAGGCATATTTCCATATGGGTTCTGGAGTGAGAAGAACCTACTCGATTACTTTAGCTATTAGGTAAGTATCGGAGAAACAAAACAGTCTGGCAGGTCCCAGACTCTACTGGGTTTTACAATAGCAGCCAGTACTCTGAGTCACACGGAAGAGCTGTGCTTCGGACAAAAGCTGCCTATTAGCTTGCACGCTCCTAAGAGATTCTGCATAGCATCCTGCACCCAGCATGCACCTGACACATTTGCATAATTTGCAGTATTAGAGCAGAAAGAGGATTACGAAAACAATGACTGAGGCAATATTCAGCTCCAAATGGATGTGCTGCTACTACTCTGCCATAACAGGCTGCTGACAGAACGGACTTTAGATAGATTTGTCACTTCCTTGGCCTCATTGTCCCTTCATTCTTCTCCCAACCTCTGTACTACTCCATTAATGCCTCTCCCAGCTTCTCTTTCCTCCCGCTTCTCACCACAATCTACAGTTTGCCCATCCATAACACTCTGCCACCGTACCACTCTCTCCCTTTCTCCCACTCATGATGTGATGTCTCTCTTTGTGCCAGCATCTCTGCTTCAGCCACAACAGACCAAGATCAGCTACACAAGGATCCTGTTTTTGACAGTGACTACCGGCAGATACCCGAGACAGTAAGAATCAGCCTCTTTCCCCTTCACTTGTGGAGCCTCTCCGCTTCTTCTGCCCCTCACCTTGCTGTCAGTCAGCACTTGCTCTCATGCCTGATTATGTGAGGATACAAAAGATCCTAATAACTAGGTTTGAGAGGAACAAGAGCAAAGCTTTACAAGAGCTTGCCATCTGGACAGTGCTTGGTATAGAGCTGTCACTCAGTGCCACATTCACATGCCAAGTGTGATCTATCATTAGAGAGATGCCTGTACACATGGGCTATATTCACAGCTGAGGCAGGGCAAATCTCAAAGAATTAATCTCAGTTTTTACACACTCTCTTTCATCTCAGGCAATGCTCTAGAAGCAGTGTCCCTGATCTGGCACTTCAAGATGCTATTGCTGCATCCCAAACAGCAAAACAAGCACCAAAGGCAATGAGGGCTTGCTCCTTCTAAGCACAGTGTGAGAGGCAGGAGATTCTTTCTTACCATTAAGGCTCCAGTTCCCCTTAAACAATTTCAATTTTGCTGCAGCAAACTGCTATCTCCCTCCCCTAATCAAAAACCCGCAGCTGTAAGTGCACTTAGACACCTCTGCATTTCACAGTCTAGAAAAAGAGAATGACTGTTGTGTTGGCACAGGAAAGATATGCAGGCAGCCACACACAAACCTGCTGACCTGGCACAACACTCAGCTGTAATGCAGAACTTTTTTCCCATGCAACTCATTGTTAGCGTTTAATTGCGAACACTGTAGAAAAGGCTAAGGGATTTGGAGGGAGGCTATGGGAAGCAGAGCACGATCTGGAATGCTGTTCTGCAGTCCAGAGAGCAGTTGGGGAAAGACAGCAGAGGCTGCCTGGATAAATGGGGAAGGCTGAGAGAAACTAGCACCATGCAACAGCTTGTCTCCAAGCACAAATAAGACCAGATTGCCACAGAAATCAAGGTTCGTAGCTGCTCTCATGCCTGCTATAAAAGGTATATAAATCACATCAGTAACAAAAGAGTAATAAACTACCTAAGTATTGCATGGTTGGATTCAGGGGAGCAAAGGGAAAATTCAGCATGGTGTTTGCAGGAGAAGATTGAAGTCCCTGACTACAAAGGGGTGGCTTTGGAGCTGAAGGAGCCCATGTTTTCATGAGTGCTCACTTTAATTACTAACATGTAGATGTGCAAGTCACGTGATTCAATGCAAGTATATTAATCAAATGTGAATCAAATTCAAAACCGAATTTCAGGAAATTCACATACCAGTGTAAAACAAGAGTGTAAAGAACTGCTGATTTGTTGTCAATTATGTCAAGTTCAGACCCTCTTTCTGATGTAAGGTTTTCAACTCAGATATAGATATGTCTTACAGTTTGATTTATACCAAGAGGTCTCATCTCCTCTAGATTGCACAGAGGAATTTTGATAGTTGAATAATTACTCACATATTGAAAGAACAGACTTCATCATGCCTTCTGTCATGGCATGTTACAACTCTTAAGTCCAAATCACTGACAAATGCTGTATCTAGTATGTATCTATGCAGAAATGCAGGAATACCTGTATTCCTTACCTGTTCCTTTTCATATGCTCGTATGCTTTGATAAGAGTTCTTAAATAATAATACAACCATTGAGGTAGATCAGAGACAGAAGTTTCAAAAGCCCCAGCTCCTCCCTGTGCAAGAAGCTCTTCTAAGCACTAAGTTCTGCTGGTTCCCCTTTGTACTTGTCTGAAGCCCCACTCATTTCTGAAACTCTAATCTTCTGTTTAGCTAGCGTGAGACTTCTTAATAAGGACTGAGGGTTTTTTCCTAAATCTAAGATAGCTTAAATCACTATATGATCCATAGATGGCAGAAATCTGCATCTAGGCATTGTACCTGCCAGCTGGTAGAGAAGCTACTCTAACACTATGTACAGTTAAAAAAAAAATAAAATCTTACCTAAGCTTCACAGTCCCTTTATTACAAATAAACATCATGCTTCACTATACCGTCTTGCCCATCACAGTCCCCTTCCTTTCGGCTCAGTGGGACCCTTGAGCCCCTTCTGATATCAAATTCCTACCAGTAGCTGTAACTTATCATGTCACCCAGCTGGAACTCTGCTTAGGATATTAAAAAACAAAAATATATGCTTCTAAATAGCACTCTCTTGATTACCTAATTGATTTTTAGAAATTAACAATAATAATGCTAAAACACCCAGCAGCCTAATTATCAGCTGCTTTTCATTTATACTCCCATTAAATTCACAGCTGCTTTGCAAAGTGACAGGCTGCTGTATGAACACTGCCTTGTATGCTCTCACTCAAGCCCCTTCCATTTATTCCATAGAGAATGATGACACAAATAACTCAAATGCCTGCTTGGTATTTGGCAGATGCCATTCGCATATGACACGCTATTCAAAAAGCAAACAGCAAGAATGACACTATGTTCTAAAGGCAAAACCAGGGCATTTTGTTCCTCTCATGCTAATAAAAGTTAATTTTCAAGTATCTGCTAATCTCTTCACTATCCAAAGGAATACTACTTTAAGACAAATCTGCCAGCTTACCTGTCTTGTAACAAACCATAGGTGAAAAGTGGATAGCTGTGAATACAGCAACTGCTGTTGAGGGGTGCGGGGAGAAGAACCGACAAGCAAGGTGCCTGCATGACTGGCAGACTCTAGATAGGACCCTGAGGTGTCGAAGTACCATCTTCCAAAACCCACCCAGGTGGGTTCCTTGGCAGGAACACCTCAAAAAGAAGCAAGAACTTGCAATTACATTTTGTTGGCTTTGAAACATGCTAAATTGACTGAGTATGTGTCAACTTTGTGCAGTGAGATGTTTCAGCATCTTTAAAACATATTTGCAGGTGTATTTCTAATTTGCCAGGGCATTCTCACGCCAAGCATGCAGGCACTGAAGTCACAACACAAATCTACACCGAGAACAAGTCTGTGTCATCTCAGCTAAGAACTTGAGTAGTTTTGCTAGACAGAACTGGGCTGATTTCAGGCTGGACTTTATAAGGTAACACAGAGAGGCGTATTACACCCTTGCATTACATAGGAACATTGGTGTAACTCAATCCACCAATGGTTTGGCCCATGAACTATTGTTGCCCATAAGGTGGTCCATCAAAACTGATGCAGTTTTTACACACTCTTTCCTGTCCACTAAGATGCAGGCTGGGATTTGCCTGCCTGTTTCAGGATTAGCAAAAGGGTCCCACTGTAAAATTTTTCCTACTACATATTCCAGCTGGAATCATCCAGATGACCTAAGGATAAATGTTCTAAATAATGAACAGACACCCTGAGGCATTTCATTTTCCAGGATCAACTAATCACACTCCGCCCGATAGCTTAATTCAGTGTCTCCAACAAAAGTGAGAAGGACAACTGAGACATCTTCAAGTAATTACATTTTCACAGCAACCAATTTTATCACCGTATAAAATGAAGTTATTTCTATCCATTCACATTACCCCTAACTAAAGAACCAGGAAAAATACAGAACACGTGAAATACTGTTTTTAAAGCAGCCATCAAAAGCCAAACACAACCTTCCAACTCAGCAGAAAATGGGATATTTGGGCCATATTTGGTTTAAAAGTTCTCTTAAACAGACTCCTCAAAGGCAGTCACAGGATAGAGAACAAAACACATAGGCTAAAATGTTGGCAATACTCAATTTCTGAAGATGTTGATTGTATTTAAAGAAGAAAAGTTTGTCATGGAAGAATGAACATGAAGAAAAGGTGCTGGGCTCAAGTAGGAAACAAAGTAATACACAAAACCAGATTAGCAGTATCAGTTGACATGAGAGGTGACAACCCCATATTTTAGTGGTTTAAGAGTTGTAAAAAAGCATCCTGACTTAGATCAGAGCCCCTACACCGACAGCAATACTCCCTGTACGTTCATCTGGAGCAGAGGTTGCTACATTTTGTGCACAAAGATCTTGGGACAGATGCAGTTTATAAGCCACAAAACAACCCCAAAGTACAAGATGCAGCCTTAAATACTAATTTGCAGTAAATGCCACAACCTGAGCTGAAAGGAGGGAGAAAGAAAATTTGCACTTAGCAAAACATGGGGTTGACTCAGCCAAAAGGCCAACAATAATACCTTGAAACCGTGATTTTTGTTAAAATTTTTTTACTCTTTTTTGTCTTGTAAATGTTATTTTCAAAGAACAATTAAAAACCTGAAATAATAAAATACGGAAAAGCATAATAAACCTAACAGCCTTGCAGAAATTTGCGATAGGATCTGCATGCCTTGGTTCATGTTTTAGTATAAATCAGATGTCAAGTTTGGATTCAGCCTACAATTTTGCAGGGTTTTTTATTATGGGGTAACCAAACTATGAATAATGTACTTATTTTAAGGTCTGTTACCAAGTCCATCAAAAACCCCTGTATGTCTTACAGCCTCTTCTAACTACCCTTAGCCAACATACACAGCTTACCTATGATATAAACCTGATGAATTACATCTGGTTTCATCATCATGCAGCTCAAAAACCACAAAGCAGACCAAAAGCACATTTTTACAAAATAATCTGGAGTCAATCAGGTTTCAGAGTTTTACGATTTTGAACTTGGACACAGAGCAAGAATCAGGAGGCAAACACGTGAATTTAAGGCAAAGGGTGTGTTTACTATAAATAATGCTCCCTCTCTTGCATGGCTATAAACATTTGGTGGCTTATTTTTGAAGGGGTAAGCAATGAAATTAGATTCAGTGATTCTGTTTGTCACAGAAAACAAGATGTTTTTATTTATTGGTTTATAACTGAGTGCTCTGGGACCTTTCCTGACAAATGCTTCACTAGCTGAGTCACTGAGTGCGCAGGATTAGTCACGGCTGTAGAAGTGTCCCAAGGTTTCAATGACATCCGCAGATCTACCTGATGTATATTCATTTCTTCTGTAAGTTGAAACTTTCTGAAGTTGTGCGCTTCAGAAGCTCCCAGCTCCGTCATCTCCTCCACGTCACCACACACTCCACCTGCACCGTTCGAACACAAGGGTCAGACTGCGATAGCACACAACAAGGAAGGTGATGTCTGCCGGCTGTGTTAGGGAAGAGGAACGGAGGGCTCACAGCTTCTACATCAACATATGTTATGTGGGCCACAACAGAGTAGAGCATGCATCATGCCGACTTGACGCTATTTTAAGCGGCAACGGGTAAACTAAATGACTTAGATGAGTGACCAAGCACCCTCCTTTCATTATATGCTCCAGCAGAGAAGTCTGAGCGTCCAGCAGTACTTCTGTGCATGTTAGCTTCTACCCTGTGGTACTCCCACTCTGCAGATTGGGAGCAAGGACAAGATGTAAGTAACTTTGCCCAGGGTTAAAGTGCAAATCCCTGGCAGGAAAAAAACCATATCAATACCTCGGGTCTCCAGGGTTTAAGTCACCCTCTCCATGTAATCCCTAAAAATCCTCTGCCTGGAAGATCTGGTCTAGCAAAGCCTGGCTCTTCCATGAGAGGTGTCAGTAACTGGCTACATTGGATCACCAAACAAACACCAGGCACCTTATCTCAGTTACCCTTCCTCACAAGCTTGAGCAAAGTCTGAACACAGGTGCACGCATGAGTCAGCTGCGTGTCCTCTGTTTTGAGAGGCTTGCACGAAGCAAAAGGAAGATCAAACCTGACTATGCGAACAACAGTACAACACCAGAAACGCAGGATTCCTAAATGGCTTAAATGTGTAGCCAGCCTGTGAACCCTAAGCCATTGAAACCTTAAGGCACCCAGCTTTTCTGCACCTTACATCCAGCTTTTACAAAAACCTTAAACGTGGCACTATTTAGACATGGAGAGCCTTCCACTGGTGCCTACATCCTTACACTACCTGTCTGAACGATGCTGCTTTCTCAACGGGCAGTTCACTTTCTACCCAAGGGACATCTCAGAGACTTGCCCCCAACCAAGTGAACTACAGACACACTGGAAGTTACCTCACATGGAAGCCTATCTTAATGGAAAAACATTTGAAAAGAGAAAATTGTAAAGTAAAAATTATTTAAACTGCACTTAAAGAGCACATTATTACAGTAACAGCCCCTAAATAAACTTAAAATCTCTGTTAAATAAATTTTTACACAAAAGCAAATCATGGTGAAGCAGCCAGTGAAGTCTAAATGATGGCACTTAGCTGCTCGATGCTGGCTTACATTGTTTACAGCTTCAGAGACAAATACAGCAGCCAATTTGTCTAATGAAAACAAACATCTCCACAAGACTATTCTGTTTCTTGTGAGGTGAATATACATTTTATTCAGTTTAGCATGTCCATGTGGTATGTGCTATACATTCACACAATTTTGCATTTCTTCCTGCAGCAGAACTCAAATCGTTAACTCTCACCTGTAGGTTAAACCACCCTAATTTCCTTCCTTCTATTATTTTATATTCTCCTTCCTCTCTTCCTGTTTCTGTGCTAAGAATACTGACATCTACTTACGACAAAATTTTCCTCCTCACTTTCAAAAATTTCTCCAGCCAACAAATTGCTGTAGAAGGTTCTTAACTGGTCTTATTAGACACACGGAGTCCTTTAATACCATGTAAATGCAAATATACTATCTGAAAGCTTGACTAGCTCCAAAAGAGAAGTGAATCAATACCTACTGAACACTGTGTACTAAAATCACTTATATTATTAATACAACCAATTACAGGACTAGTCCACAGAGAATTATCCAGTGATTTAAAGTTTCAAAACCAATAGTGTTTCCCTGCTCAGATCTATACAGATGCTCCAAAGAAATCTAGAAAGATTATTTCCCAGGAGATTTCACTAAAAAAAAAAAAAAAAAGGATTAACATCACTGATCTAATATTTCAACCACTCTGCACCACAGTTCCTGGCCACAGCTCCCTCAAGGTTAGCCTTAAAATTATATCACAGCCTAATTTGGCCTTGTTTTACATTAGTCTGAAACCACTGTCTGTATTTTATTGAACCCTGATTCTGTTACTGGTTTTACATATTATCCAGATTAAATTTTTAAGATGGTTTCATGGTTTGAAAAACATCATCATCTACTGGTAGGGAGTTTTTAGTGCAGTGGGAAATGGAATTAGGGAAGATCTACTGACATAATTGAAGACGCCACTAAAAGCATTTGTCAACTACAAATATCCTGCCCTTCCAATTTCAGCAGTGATCCTGAGAGGATAGCGTTGAGTAAACTACTCTCCATGCACACAGCAACTGTACTGCAGAGAAGTCTGTGATATAGAACGGGCCTGCCTATGTACGTCAGAGCTACCTTTAGACAGTACTGCCTTTAGACCCACTAACGTTATCAATATGATTTTTGGATGTGCAATAATTTGATACGATAATTGTGCTATGTTGTGCCTGCTCTCTAGCTCCAAAGGAAACACCATCTCTGGAAGAAAAACATAATTCATCACCACAAAACCCACTATCTTCTCCACTACTGCAATGTATATTCAAATCCCCAAAATGACTAAAAAAAGGAGACATGTACTATGAAAACTCATCTAGAGATATGCAAATGGTATTTCCTATGCTCACTATTCTGATTTACCAGGCAGTTACTGTCTTCATTCTATTACAATAAAAGGGAGGTGGAGAGCCCAAATGAATGCCCTAAATCTAGATATATTAACACCATGAGTGTTAGCGAAATAAGCCTGCTTGGATCTATCTCCAAATAAAGGCAGAAGATAAAAACCCTATGTTTGAATTTTGCTACCATGTTTTATCCCTGTGGCTTAAGATACCAGTGTCATGACTCACTCTGGGGACTGAATTCCTCCCTCAATGACACGACCTCCTCATACCAGCTTCGTTCCTCATACTAATACAAATTGGTCATCCACAAACACTGAATGAAGAAACTTCCTTATTAGTCATATCTGGATCTATAAAACTAATACCAGAAAATGATGTTTAAACAAGCCCACTGCCACTTCAGGTATGTGGTCTTCCAACATTTCAAAGCTAAATAGTTTCATCAGGTGTGGGAGGGAGGATAGAAAAAGGAAAAAAAGTTAGACACATAAGACATCTGCTTTGTGGCTCTAGATAAAATCTATGGATCAGCACTGCTTGCAGCAGTTTGGATCCATATTTAGCTTTTCAGGTTTATTTGCCTGACTGGCAAATCCCAAGGAGATTCTGAGACTGACGCTTAAAAAAAAGCAAACATAAAAACCCACCAAGTCTTCAAACTCAGAAGGCTCAGCTCTCAGCTGCACTTCAGCTCATTAGCTGTCCATCCTTACTTATGCTGTAAAACACGGTGCCTTCCCATATTCAATTAAAAACTACACATCAAATCCTCCTGCCAAACACAGGAAGAACAGGTGTTTGTCTACACATGCTCTTGCCTGCACCTCTCCTTGAAAAGTTCAGTACATTATTGACCTGGCACGAAACTAAAAACTTAGCGAAAAGCAGGCTGCATCTCAATAATTAGTGTGACTAGAGGCTTCGTTGCCTAATTCGAAAGATACTGCAGTAGTATCAAATAATGCCCGTTACAATGGTCACTGACAATAAACATCATCTTGCTCCCACTGACATTGGTTGCTTTTTGTTTTAAGTCCTCTCCACTGGTAACAGTACAGGGTCGAATGCCACTGAACAGCATATTTTAGCCTCTCACCAAATTATGTGAATAGGCTTGACCAAGATGAGGACAAACATCCCCATAATTTCAGGGGACCTAATCAGAATCCATCACCTATCCCTGCGCCAACAAAGTACCAGGCTAAGTTCTAGATGCTCCTGCAGCTCTAAAGCTTTGGGAAGACTTTGGATCTGTAACTACACTGAAGAACTGAAACCTTCTCACAAAGGAAGCATAGAATGGGGAATCAAAATCCTCATGGAAAAAAATCCAGTGTTTGAAACAGCACAACATATCAACTGTACCTCTTCTCCTTTGTAAGTAAAGGATGTAGATAGCACTGCACATAAGAAGAGTAAGATGAAATTGCTAAAAAACTTGAAAGAAAACTTAAAAAAACCAACCAACCAAAACCTCCCATAGATACATACAGCCAATACACAATGAGTAAAAACTATCCTGGAACCCAAACATGGTGTTGATACCTCTGTGCGAGCAAGAATCACATAGTTAGGCTTCCAAATCTCCTACATCCTAGTATACTCTTGGTAACCTGTCATCTTGGTTTCCACATCCCATTAAGATACATACCACAATATTTTTCATATGAAATTTAGCATTTAAAGAAATATCAACCAGTAGCTCCACATTTTTTTTCCTTCAAGCGACATATAGAAACACCGGTAAAGAGAGTTCTAAGTGCCCATCTGATACACTCTCCTTTTATTAGCAGCCTCTGCAAAGCGCCAGTTGCTGGCCAAGGATCCAAACTGACTTAATTTGGAGACAGCTGCAATGACATGCAAGACAATTACTGTAACAGACATTTCAGTTTCATTTTCAGAGGAAACATCTGTAGAAGGACTTTCAGTTTCTCTAAGCATTGAATCAGCTGTAGGACGTGAGACAACGCTCTGATTACCAGGAACAGGATGCTAAACCACATGAAAGCAGTCTCGCTGCTCAAGCAGTGACTAACATGATGTAGAAGGGAACATTTAACAAGTTCGTTCATGCAACAGGATGGGTGGTTGCCATCTCTCACCGCTATGTGCATACTCCAGAAATTCTGTCACTTTAAGAAAATGCGTCTGAAAGTCTGTCAGTAAAATGAAGGATGGAAAAGTTTGGAACAGCGATGCGCATATTTTGCATTTTATGCAAATTGTACATGTTGTTTATATTGGTAAAGAAAGCACATTGATGCATGTGACTTCTGCAGCTACTATAGCATAGTTAATGTTTTTAAAGGTTCATGTACAGTGTAGTTAGCAAAAATAACCTTGTCATAGTTCAGCATTAAAAATGTTAACTGTGGGCAACTTCTAGGTTCACAGGACGGAAGTAGAACATGGCATGACAAAGTCAGACTTCAATAGTCCTTGATACTGCTCTGATGCCAGACATTCACAATCTGGTTCTATATCAGCGGAACTCACTATTTGCCATGGACTCCTCAAATTCTATTTTAAAGAGAGAATTCTTCATTTTCTTCCTGGCTTTCACCTGATATTCATCAGTACTACGTTGTAGCATTTTTTAAGTATTCATTTCTACAATATAAGGTAGCTTTATTATCCCTTGTTCTATGGGAGGGCAAAGAAACAGAGATACAGAGGCCCAAAGGTGTCCGAGTGACTAACTAAAGTTCTGATCTCGTTAACTTCAGGAGAGGCAGCAAATAATCAGAACCCTCTTTGTAAGTAAGTACCAACTGTCTCAAATTTCTTCTTTCTATTTTTCACCACCCCCAAAAATCTACTCATATGGCCTAATTAACACTGATCAGGAGTGGTAGCTGTCCCAAGCCAATATGCTGTGATTTTTCAAAACCTAGGAATGTATGAGAGTTCCTAAAAGCAATCTAACCATGCCCAGTGGCAGCAAAATTACCTCCAGCTGAATCAGAGCTTCTTTGGACAGTTTTCAATGACAATTCCCATGGGGCAATTAGCTCTAAGTTTACACTCTGACCTTTCTTTTTTTCCATACACAAGTCTACCTCACTCATACTATGTAGATACTCCTACACAGGACAGTAAATCCAGATCTTTATAGTGGTATTCAGTAGCCCTCTTGCAAAGCTCTCTTCCTCTTCTTTCAGCTCACTTTCCTTTAAAATTCAGCAAACAGAGATACAGGACCTACAAAGAACAGTCTATTTTTAACTACACATCATTGATTACTGTAAATCCTGTGTTCTGAACAGAGCGCTCAGACCAGGAGCGTGCAGCTCCTGTGTGGGTGGACCACCAAAGACTGACTGCCAGCACTGAGCTGCAGCTGCGGGACACAGCAGAGCGGCTCACCAGTGCAGAGTGGCCACCCAGCTCTTTGTGGGTGACTGCTAACCAGCTGCCACAAACCCCAGCCATTGCGTGGCACGCAGCTGGCAGAAACCCTGTACTGGGGAGAAGGCACACAGTCATCACTGCTGTCAGCTGCACCTAATATCCCCTTCCCTCCCCTTTCACGTACTCATTACAAGCTTCCCTCTCCCTACGCATACAATACCCTTCCGTCTACCCTCACTACTGCAGGACTTAGGTCTCCTCTCCCCAACAGCAACCCCACAATCCATCACAGCAGTCTGCCTTGTTCCTTACTTCCCAGGTCCCTCCCCACACACAAATACAAAATACCCCCACGCTGTTCCCATATTAACCTCGAGTTCCTGCTTCCCAAACCTCCCACGCTGCTGGCTCGCTGCTTCAAGCTCTTCTCATAATCCTCCCAGGCTCCTCTGCCCACTGCAATGGCCCTCGATCCCTACTTTACAAACTCCCCTCATCTTCTCAACTTCCCTGCCATTCAAACTCCTTCTGGATGTAAGGACTCTCAGCAACAGACTTCTCGGCACCCTGAGAAGAACCAGCACCTCCAGCTGCCTTCTTCTGAAGCCCCCAGGCCTCCAGCACTGATATGCTCCCTGACGTAGATGGCAGAACGCCTCAGAGAAAGAAGTCACACCTTGACTTGGCATATTGCTCCCAACTCACGTTAAGATGAAAATACCATCTGACAACCTGCATGTTGTGTAGGCCTGATTAAGACCCATCAAATGGACCTGCTGCTTGTGCCAGTAAAGTAAATGATCACACTGGCAGGTTGTCATTTCCCACATAAGCTGGCATTTTGTCAGCTCTCACAAGCCATCAATTGCAGGGGAATGGAAATCCAAGAGCCTCAGACCCTTCTGAAGTGGATGACATCTTAATGGATGCAAGCTTTTGGTCCATTCTTCCCAATTCTGACATTTTCTCCTTATCTCCGTGCTGCCCCACCCTGGCTCTTATTCCTCATCCCATTCTGATTCGCTTTTCCTCCTCAGTTTTAGTCACCAAGCCTTTTTCACTGATGGGGCATAATTACTGCAATCCTTCAGGGCACACAACCTGTTTGAGCTCTCAGTGTCTTTGCTTAGCACCACAATCTGTGTTGGCTACCAGGGCTGTAGAAAGTTAAATTACGTTTGGAAATGTGCACATGCTCACCTAACTGACTTCACTTCCACACAAACTTCTGTGTAAAAAGGTATTTAAAAAACTTACAATTAGGCCAAATATCAGGAGAGTAGAACAGCAAAAAGTGAAGCCTGAAAACAACCAGAACTTCCCAACAAAGTTTCAAGCCTGTGCTTTAAGACGAAGAGGCGCTTGAACCTCTCAACAGAATAATCATGTCCCTGGCCAATCAGCATTTCTTTCTATAACTTAATTTCATAAGTGTCAGACTGCTGAAGCTTTCCAAAGTTCAGCCAGAGCCAAACAGCCAGTGCAGAAAAAAATATTCAGCCTACAGAAACAACAAAAAAGTGCTTCGTAATGAGAAATATCACATAACTGCATCTATGGACAAAGTTGACAGCTCTGCCCATGGTGACAAATGGTAAAAAAAAAAAGCCAATTTTGCTTAGAAGCACAGGTGAACTGAAAGAAAAAAAACCGCACATCTTCAGGAAAACAACCCTCAAAATTGAAGTATTAATATGATATTTTCTTGATGGTTTGATCCAAATGAATATACCAAAGACTTTCAAGCCTGACATACTGCCCTACTAACAGGACAATGCCTGCCTGGCCGGCAGCCTACCAGAAAAATAAAAAATACCCCAGCGTCTCCATTTTGGCCTAGATTTGGATTGCAATTTCTGTCATGAGGACAGACTGTTTTGTTTGCGGAAGCCAATTTTTTGCTGGTGACTACGTCCCTGTGCTGAGCACAACAACCCATCCATACAAATTTGAAAACCAGGGATATTAAACCATTTGGATATAACAGTCTTTACGGCATTAGTTGCTGCTGTGTGCTCTGATCTCTGACCCTTAGCTGCTTCAGGATTTAATGTTAAGGAATGCAGAATATTGCCGATTTAAGCGTACCTACTTAACTCGTACACATTTCAAAAGACTGGATAGTCTGAACTATCTTCAAAAAGAACTTCAGATATATGTTACCATTAGCTCTAACTATAAAAATAATGCAGCAGGCTGTAAAAGAGACATAATTGTGGACCTACAACAGAATAAGTTTCCTGCCTTGCTATTTAAACACGGCTGGTGATACAGACGTGTTGTGCAGCACCACTACCACCTCCTGGACAAGCCAAGCATGGCTGCAAGACGTGCCAGTGTCTCTTCCAAGTGTAAATTAGTTTGCCTTGAAGACAGGCAGCCCCTTTATGAGCCCCACGGCATGCCCAGCTATACTGGTTACTAGAAACCTCACCTTCCCAACAAGCTGTGCCATTCACTACGGAGTATCACTGCTACCGCTACACTAACTGCTGCCCCACAGCACCAGCATGGTGAGAAAATCTCCAGTTACACCAATTTTCCCTAGTTGTTCCCCAGGTACACTCACATCCATCAGACAGCTTCCCACTAGGAATCATAGCTGAAAGCCTCAATGCTAATGGCAACAGAGTTTGGCTTAGATAAAAGCTGATCAAGTTGCCTTTTCTTTCTGTTACTAAGTTAGGGATACAAATTCTATGGCATTTGTGATGAAGAATTGTCTTAAATTTGCATGCCTTCATTTGGCAATAAACTACACTAAAATTCTATGTATCATATATGATAAAACGTGATACATAAAATCCAGTAACAATTACTTTGTAATAATGATATTACTGTGGTATAACTTTACACTCTGTAATACACTCTGTAAATCATATGTCTCAATTCTACAAATACACTGTAATACCGCACTACAATGTATAAACAGCTCATAAATTGTAAGGATTTATGAAGAGATACAGTTCTGGTAGCTACTCTGCTGCCCATGGGTAAGAGGAAAGTACTGGATGCAGTTAGAAACATTCAGATACGGCACAAACATACCTGAAGTTGCTTTGCTCTCCTAATTCAGAAAGAACAACGTCTTGACAACTGGATGTACATTGTTTTAAATAGTGCTAACATGTTATTATGCAGATATCCCTCCAAGCACCATTTCATGAACTGTAAAACATGTTGTTTAAAAATTGTAATCTGTAAGATAGCAGGAAGAAGTCCTGCTTATACTGTGTTTTTCCTCAATATAGTATAAAAGAGCTGCTTCTGTCAAACATAGAAAAATACCCTCTATTTTTGGGTGAAGACAAATCCAGTTTTAAGGACGCAATTAATGAGAATTTCCAATTTATAAGAGTTAAAGATCAGTGGTTTCAAGATCTGGCTTGTCTTCCTATAGGTAGCAGCATGTGCTTGAACAATAGCATGTGTTGAAATAGCTTCTAAAAAGGCACTATCCTGATCTGAAGAAACCAAGAGAAAAAAACCCCTCCCTTAAAGGCAATTGTAGCTTTAGTTTTCAGTCAACTGGATGCTGCAATGTTTTTATGTTTCGAGTACTTCATGCCATTTTCCTTTCAAATTAGTTACATGTTGTAACCCAAAAGGTCCAAGAGAAGTCATCTTCCTGTGAAGCCCTGCATGCTGACGACCACAGGGCACAGGATGTTTGCAGGAGACACTGATCCTCCTGGTAATACTAAGAAACTTCTCAGGCGCCTGCTTAATTTGCCTCGCTCACAGGCTCCAGGCCAAATTAGTTACCGGATTTCCACCAGGACATAATTTTTTTCTTCCTGTGACAGGCTTGAAGCCACCGAGCTTTTCCTCCCCCTCTCCTTTCCTGTTGTAGGACCAAATATCGAAACTTACTGTCTTCTGAATTGTTTGGCACTAAGTTTTGCATGGTTCTAATTATCCCTTAAGCAGCCAGAAAGTATTGCGTTTGATACTGTCAAGAACAAAGACGTGAGCGAGGGTATCCATCAGGCGCACGCAGTCTCAAGTACCCTGCGGCCTCCGACAGCAGCGAGCGCTCAGGCCTGAAATCCGACAGCACTCCTCTGAGAACAAAGAGCTGCGCCCCGCCCAAAGGAGGGAGACGCCGGAGCCCCCAGCAGCCTCTGCTGATGTCAGTCCTGCCAGGACGGCCGCCGCAGCGAGCCAGGACAGGGCCTCCCCGTCCCGCGGAGCCGCGGCAGGGAGGGCCAAGGGCGTTTGCCTGAGGAGGTGCTGCCGGCCTCTCCTCAGACGGGACCCGCAAGGGGACAAGGGAACGGCCAGGCCCGAGGCCCGGCCGCCGCGGGGAGCGGTGTGGGCCGCACAGCGACCCGGGCCC
>WAAD01042327.1:159168-218592 GCA_013389945.1 Fregata magnificens
GAGTTCTTGGGTTTTTTTTAAGAGCAAGTTAGTAATTATTCAGAAATGGTGTTTTCTGTTTCATTTGCAGGTAAAGAGGAGTATTTTTGCTTCCCCTGAGAGTGTAACTGGCAAGGTTGGAGTTGGAACATGTGGAATTGCAGACAAACCTATGACGCAGTATCAAGATACCTCTAAATACAATGTCAGGCATTTGATGCCTCAGTAACAGGGGAAAAAGGTGGAACTTCATCTCTGCAGGGCTTTACACTTATCTTTTTATCATTATATTTTTCTAAAAGTAAATTATTTGTTCGCACATAGCGAGTAGTCCATTTTGTCACCATCACTTTGGCTTCAGCTGATACGAGCCTTAAATCTCCAGCTATTGATTTGACCCCCCTGATCATTAAACTTTTTGTAGTTGCATTAAAATACGTTCTGCAGGTAATGCTTTCATGAACTGCTGTTGCCTGTTACTCTGAAAGCAGTAGTTATCTGCAGCTTGGATCTCTGGAATCTTCCATTCATACTAGTAGTGAAGTTTTTTTTCCTTAAGAAAAGTGGTGGTATAAAAATGGCGCTGTAACAGCCTCCCTTGTTTCTGTAGTCACAGTGCTGTCTGCTGTATCAGCGACAAGCTCAGCATTGCAGAGCCACTGCAGCTCTGGGAGAGAGAGCTGGACTCCATCATAGCTTATATGTCACATGGAACTGCTAACGAAGTTCTAAATTACTCCCTTGCAAACCCACTGAAGATCGATTTGTACAGCTGTAAATGAGAGCAGAACAGGGCGGATAGGATCTTTATTAGTAGTGATGATTCATGTGCTAGAAACAATAAATGTGACTTTAATTCCAGTCTGAATTTCCTGCGCTAGAAGTTAAGCAGAGGAGATTTTTTTTTAACTCATCAAATTTTAATGGGAGGTTATTGAAATGTAACCAGAAAACCATAGGACAAGGTATTTAGACTCCAATTTCAAAGTAGAGAACTCTACTTAAAAATACCCACCCCTCCCCAAGGATCAGAGAGTTGGAGAACATAAATGGTTGTGCTTTCCCCTCTTGTAGATCTTGTAGGTTTGATGGTACGGTCACAGACCTGGAATACACAGCAACAGCTGGTGTCTGGGCCTCCTCCATCCAGTCAAGCAGAACTGCAGCACAGCAGATAGGAATGCCTCGATCCCACTTAGTTAGTTGTAAGTAAAGGCCAGTCTGAAGTTTCTGTCCTTAAATAATTGACTGGCCTTAGTGTTTGTTGTAACTTCAGCTGTATTACAGTGCTGCTGAGCCCCTTTGATTTTATTCAGGAAACCACGTGTAAAAGCTCTTGCTTTCTTGTATTTTATATGTGATTTGCTTTCCTCTGTTACTTGTCTCTCACTTATGGTAGAGGTGCCATCTCTGAACCCCTAATGTGTTTAAAGAAGTTAATGGGTAGCCCTGTATACAATGTAGATATTATTTTTGTAAAATCTAGGGCTGAGTTAATGGACAAGAGTGCATCAGCTGTTTCCCCCATTAAATAATTAAAGGGTGCTTCTTGTCCATTAACCCTGACCATTATTTCCCTGTATATTATGTTAATGTAGCTCATTTTGTAATTTGTTAACTAGATCAGGTCACGTCAGCAATTGTTGATGCACTGATTGGTGGAAATGTCCATCAGTTACCTGAGTCACAACTCAAGCTAAACTCTACAACTGGTAGTTTAGAATCCATACATAGAAAAAGGTTCTCCCTATAATGGGAGAAGGTGATTTTTATGAATACAAAGTGTGTTAATTTCAGTTTTGTATGTTTAACTTTTATTAAATAAAGTGTTCAAAATCTGCTGGATAAATTTGACAAAAAGTGAAAGTATACATGGGGGGAGTAAATGATCAGGAAAGGGGGAGGTATAGAATCTGCTGGGCAGAATGTCATACTCAAAAGTGTGCTTCACACGCACTGTAAGATGAAGTAGATGTTGCCTATTTCCTCATCTTCACTGGTAGCAGGGAGGGTACACTTTCTCTTGCATAGAAAACCTCTAATTTACTGTAAGATAATCTGATGGAAGACCTCACTGCTTTTTAGAAAGGGAGTTTGTACTACAGGCTGCACCCTACAGAGACATGTCTCAGCAGTGACATAAAATAGGTGATAGTCCTGTGACACTGACAGCTAACTGTTGAGGAAGGTCACCTCTTGTCTGTCACAGATGGCTGTGATGATACTGTGTCACTTTCAGTATCCAAAAGGAGCAGAACAGAGTTAGAACAGAAACACACTAGGCAGAACTGGAGTTCTCAGGAAGCCACGTGAGCCTTTCCCTAATTCCACCTAACTTTTTAAAGGCTTTGGCAAAAGAGACTTAAACCATACCTGACATGCACTTTGGTTTGCTCTTCTTTTGATGTAATAAATACAAAATATTTAAATATTAATAAAATGTCTATCACAGGACTGTTTATTCTCTAGTCCTGAAGAGAACTTTGTACTTGAGTCATCAGAATGCAATAGGTGTGAGAACCTCCCATACAGTAACTGACAGTCCAGCCCAAGTTAAAACAAGGTGGTTTCATGGGCTGCTTCCTATTTGCTGAGCCTTTCAAAAAAAAAAAAAATTAACAAAACTTGTAGATAGTTGGTTGTATTGTCCTGTAGGAAAAGCACCGTTTCCTTTGAGTAACTTATTTATTAGTCACCTCTTTCTTACAATCTGGGCTGCCTAGTAAACCTGGCTGTAACGCTTCTGTTGGGCATTGCAAAGAAATGCCATTGAAAGAAACCTTTGATACATTTTTTCCTTAAATGCATTACACAGACGAGTTGGTGATACCACTGTGGCTGGGGTGGTCTGATCTATGGAAGAGAGAACATTTTGAAGATAACTTGTATAAATAAAACAAACACCAGAACTGGCATCTTGGCCACACAGCCGTTCCTTGTGGCACTTGATTTTTTTTTTTTGATGCCATTTCCTCATCAGCAGGATGGGACTGGTTCGTGTGTAGTCTGGCTTTGGAACACTGCCTTAGTAAAATGTCTTGAGAAATTCACTCAGAAAAAATAAATCATGAGTTAAGCAATGCTGGTAATTGCCAAAACAAACAAAAAATTCTTTATTTTACAAATGCTGAAGTGACCTGAAAGTGGGTTGGTTTGGTTTTTTTTTTTTATTTCCCAGTTTTATTAGCTGCTCTAAACAATAAGAAACCTGATTTTTCAGAACTCATGCTCTGCATTGACTTCTGGGCCTCTCCTAGCCCAGTGCTAGCAAATCCTACTATAAAGCAGACAGTACTTAGAAATGCTGACATGACAGAGGGAAAGTTAGTTAAGTGTAAAACTAGGGAGTGCAAAACCACTAAGCTAGAGACATTATGGAAAAGAAAGATATTTGTCAGAGAACACAGATTTGTTCCTTTCAGATAAGAATACTGTGCGAGCTGAGCAGTTATGGGCTATGCCTTCCCTCTTAGAAGTAAGTTATTACAGGAAATGGTTTATCTAGTACAACCTCAATCTTGTACAAGTTTTAATCTGTTGGGGAAATTAAACCAGCACAAATCTGACTCACAAATCAGGGACTGCACCAGTTGGTTTAAATATTTATAACAGTCTAAAGAGTAGCAACTTTAAATTTTCATGGTCATGGCCATCCATTTCTATTTTGCTTTCCCTTATGCTAGAACGAGATTGTTGTTTCACTTATTTCTGTAGATGCTGGCCTCAGAGGTTTATAAGTACAAAAAAGGACTTTAACTTAGAAGACTGCAATTCAACACTGGAGATGTTTAGAAGGCAAAACCAATAGCAGACGTCTGTACTTCCCATTCATATTCTTCCACTTGCCTGAATCAACGCTGTGGCAGTATTTGGTGAAACAGCCACCACTTCTGTGTCTCACAACAGTTACACTAAGCCTGGGATTATGGAATATGTTCCTGAGTCAGGCCCAAGAGAAGTGTCACTACCTTGCAGCTGGGGGTGCTGCTCTTTGCATTGAAATTTGTGCAATCACTTAACCAGATTGCAAAATAAGGAGGGACGTTTGCACCAGGACTATGGTAAACATCCATGCCACCTCCCCAAGCTAGCGACCTGTTAACAAATGACCTGATTAAGCAACTTCACTAGCATGTCAAAACCTCTGGAGTTGAGCTGAAAGCTCTGCTACACAGCAGCACTCATGTTATTTCCTTTTGTAATGCAATTACCCTTTTGGGCTGACCTCACCTTGCAATGATTCCTTGGTCTGTACAGAAGTGCAAAGCTTTCCCACGATGGATGCTGACAGACAATGTCTCACTCTCACCTAGACTGAAAGGTGATGTTACTTCCCAAAGAGAAGTTCTCTGTGAGGAACACAAGTGATGCTAAATTTTAAACCTTACATTTTTAGCAGACCTGCTGAACCTGGTATTCCCTAGGACGATGAGTGCTATTTTGTACTGTTGTCCACCAGTCCAGGAGAGGAAAGAGCTTTCGTATTTCCCCATCAAGCCTTCCAGGAGGAGATCCAAAACAATGAATTGTTTTGAGACAAGTATTTTTGAAAAGGGGTTAAAGGGAAAGAATTTCCTAGCCTTAGCTAAACTGAGCACTAGCCAGAGCACTGGTAGTCCAAGTCAAGTTATGAACTAGGTCTGTATATGTTCTGACTAGCAACCACAACGTTAAAACCACCATAAAATGTTTTAAATTCCTTTGATTGTTTATCCTGCTTTTCTGCAATGTCCCTCAAGATCAAAATTAATCCTTGCTGAAATGCAGCCCTGCTGCAATGTTCATGACTGTGATGAGACCTTATGGAAGGGGTGAATTTGGCCCAAAGCTGACTGCACATGAATGGAGTGGCTTTCTGGCTCACTAGCATTTCTTTCAGCAGGAATCACAGGGCACGGAAGAGCAGATGAATGCTAGATCTGTCTTCTCTCAAACCACCCCTGTAACTATCACCTCATGGAGGAGGCACACTAGAACTATGGCTTGCTGGAAGGCAACAAGAAATGCCAGTGTCCTCCAGCCCCATACGTGCTACAGTCAGATCTGTATGACGAAATGTCCCAGAGGATCCTATTACAGAAACTCCCAACCTAGGAGCATTCCCTGAGGTGAGATTAGCATTATTACTAGTGCTCAGAGCCACTTACTCATCATTCCTCTCTGCCTGGTGTCTCTGAACTGCCACATTTCCAGTACGTGAATACCCTTCATGGCTTTAAAAGCACTGGCTGGGGCCACCTGGCACTCCCCAGGAACATACAGAAGCTGGCTGCCTTCCCTTGACCTGGTGAAAACCAACATCAGTCCTCTGCAGCACTTTGTTTCCTCTGAGTAAATGCTGCATTAAAATGAAGCTTCAGCGCATGACTGCAGCACAGCGGACTACAAGCCAAGATGTTGAATGACTCGTTAAAGGCCAAATTAACCAGCTCACCCCACCAGCTTGCTCTGGGCTTCATTGGGGTACTACAAACTATGGGGCTAATTTTTTTTCCAGTGTGGTAAAAATAAATTAACATATTACCCACAGCACTTACAGCATGGTTAACATTGAAGGTATTTCCAAAAGAAAGTGACATTTCACACCTTTGACCCGCACCAGTCAGGCCAGCAGCACAGTGCGACTCAGTCATTAGCCCTGTACGAGCACACACCTCACAGGACTCATCCACCCTTCCCGGAGGCTGCTCAGCAATTCCTGATCCTTGGTATTTTTGAAGGGGCCTCAACATGAGAATCCCTTCTGGTAAGGCAATGCTTTACTTTTAGTCAAACACAGCAACATCCCAAACAGAAGCTCTAAATACTACATATTTAGTACCAGAGCCATAGTACCAGTACCCACAGAGTCCTTATTTCTGCTTCTGCCTAATAATTAAGGGGATCAGTCCTCTTTTCAGGAGGAAATGAGCAGAGAAGCAGGGGTCAGTGCTGATGTATTATCCCCAATTAAAAAAAACTGCCTTTCTGTAACAGGTTGCTCCAAAGGAAAACATTGTGTATGCAGACAACCACTCTCCTCTCCCATGTTTGTCCTCGCAAACATCACTCAGATCTGTTGGCCAATTTCAAGCAGATCTGACAGCGCATCAGTATTTGAGATATTTTCTCCAGATTGGTGAACAGAGAGGAAGAAGGACGCACTCCTCTTCCCTAAGGGTCCCGCAGGACAATTCAGAGACTATCGCGGATGCAGAGGAGTTTCAGTGGCTATCAGGTCACAGAATTTATCACTTGCCAGAGAATCTGTCCACAGGACAAAGCCCCAGGAAAAAACATCAGACCTTTATTCTGTTATTTAGGGACTTCTTTTTCATTACTAATATTATCACCTCCCCAACCTCAGAATGAAGTCCTGGTTTTTATCATTATCTTCCAGGAAGTGACCCCAGTTTCTCTTTCCAATGACATACGACTGGTGCCAGAATATATGCAACAACAAAAGCTTACGACCCTGGTGCGGGGAGGGGAAGACTATCTCCATTTACTAGCACACGACTGATCCCAATTCTACTGAAGCCAAATGTTTCATCCATTTCAACAAGGCAACACAGACTACAAACAGGGAGCAGCAAGTACAAGAGAACAAAGCAGAAAAGCAGGAGGCTGGAGCTCACCATCCAGAAACAGATGGTAGCAAGCAAACAAACAAAACACAACCACAACACCTGGAAAATGATAGGTTTGTATAGTTAACCCCATTTCTATTGACCTACAGATTTCTTGAGACAGACGGATTTGAGACCACCTTCGTCACTGACATGCCTCTAATGGAATGGACACTAAAATGACCTTCAAGTGACAACTCTCCACAGGATAACCATGACAAATGCAGCCAGATAGTCATCTCCACCTTGTCTGCAGACACGAGATGACATACTGTAATACGCTTGTGTCAAAAGAAGGAAAATGCTGGATGGTTTTTTCAATGGGTTTGTCCAGAGCAAAAGGACCACCGGGGATCTAATTTACAGAGGGAGGACTTGAAAGAATGAGCTTATGAGGGAGCTGTGCGTGTACGTGCATGCATGCCTACTGTGTGGGCAAATTGCTTAAGGAAAGTACATCCAATTCTGGTTTTACAGGAAAAGTCACCATATTCTTGTAAAATTAAGCAGAGAATAGATTTAGGACTTCTGTTACTCTACAAACACAAAAACAAAGGAGAAAACCAATAGCACCCATAAAGCAAACCATAAAAAAAACCCTCACACAATTTTGCAAAGATGAAAGGAAAATTTGATTGCATGCCCAGATTACCATGTGGTGAGAATAAGTGTTATTCTGGATGAAACCAGAGTTAATGTGGTGGGCACACAGCTAGGGCCACAGAGGAGAAGACGAAGTGAAGCGTTTCACTTTACTTACAGAGGAGTAAAACGAGGCCTTAGAAGCAGCACAAATCCCACACAGTTGTACATTAAAAAAATACTAGAGTTGGGAACCCAAACAGCAACATGCTTTCAGTGTCTCTGTCTTTTGGGGTGAATGAAAATAACTCTTTTTTTTTTTTTTTTTAAGGACAGAGTTTGGACAAAACAGACAGTAAGCTTCTGGGAGCACTTTTCTGGGGAAAACCAGTAAATTTGACTTGCTCTATTGGATCTTTTAGAGTTCAGTAGTGTGATGGACCATCTCAACTTCCAAAGGGTAAGAGAGACTTAACTCTCAAGTGTTTGGATCTGCACCTTTGGATACTCACTCTGTTTTACAAGATTTCCGGGTGGCTAGTAGAAACTTTGATGGTACTTTAAAAAGTGACATGACCTTAAAGCAGATCTGGCACATGGAACTATGCTGTCTTGCCACAACAGGGAAAATTCCAGAGATTCATGCATTTTTAAGCAGAAGGAACTATTATGACAATCTAACTGATGTCCTGCATAACCATATGAATTGGCATGTACAATCATCTAAAAGTAACTTAGAGCAACTTCTCTGAGCAAATTAGTCATCTTGAACATTTTGACAGAACAGACCAGACCAACGAAGGGAGATGTGAGGAGTGTGACAGAACGTGTGAGGTGCAAGAATACACAAAAGGCCAGAGTCCACGATGCAGTAATAAAGCAGCGCAGGACAGCCTTGAAAAGCCAGAGAAATATTTCCATCACACAAGAAACTATCCAACCTCTAGCTGAAACCTGCTAAGACCTGCCACAATGAACCCCTGAGCACCACAGCAACCAACCCCATGTCTTTAGCAGTTATTATAAAGGTTCTTAATTTTGTTTTGTCCCTGGTCCTCTTCCTGGCTGGACCACTGCTGCTAGCTGAGCGGTCAGGCAGGTGGCTGGTGATGGAAGCTCATCTTCTGCCACACTTTCCCCATTGTATTTGCACTTGATATCAAGAGCCCTTCCACAATGTCCACAATGGTAGAAAAGGTAGGAGGTACCACACTGGCCCTGGAGCATACAAGCAAACATTTCGGACATTTTTATTCTAACCAGACACATGTCACTGTTTTAAACCAACCAGGAGAGCAAAGCCACTCCCTACCCCTTGAACTTCAGTAGTTCACAGCTGTGATGTTTCTTTCCCAAGTGGCCCTTTAAAACAAAACAGGAATAACAGGAAGTAGGAGGTGCTGGGACAGCTACAGAAAAAGGGTCATAAATAAATAAATCCCACTGCTCAGCACCAGGGCTGCCAGTGGTCAACACTTTCAAGGAGAATAATAATGAATAAATAAATCAGGCCTTGCTAGAGCTAAAGTTTCCCACTTTTCACCACTCAAAAGACTGTCCCAAACCTTGTGTCATCCAGAGATTATACAGACCCCAAACATAAATCCAAGCAGCATTTCTTCTTTGAAAACCCTTGGGCCCCATTTGTTAACCTAGAGCTCAATTCAGTCTGTGGCAGACTCCTGCTCCTGCCAGGTCACCTCCCAGAAGGAAGAACAGATGTACTGAACCACTGGATTACATACACACAAGTGAAAACAGATTTAACAACAGCAACCTGATCCAGACTTAGTAAGCAAATTTAAAACACCCAAAACAAACAGAAATCATTCATTACAGCCATGGAAAGATTATTATGTGTTGTGCCTCTTACAGGGGATGACACAATTTGGAGGAGAGTGAGAGAAACATCAGAATATTTAAACACAGGCAACTTATCATAATGCAAAATTCTACAGCAGACTCGCTCAGGATCTTCTCATTGCAGGATCGAAGGGCACACGAAGAACAAAGAGTCAGCTAAAGTGATACGAATGACCAAGATGGAAGAACACAACTCATTTCAGATACAGAAATGTTTAATGGCGTTAAAGTGCTACTTTAATGGGGACCATATGCTAACATTTAAACACAATTCCACTGCACTGCTAAATATGGTTGTCTTTATTTTTTTATTTTATTTTACCTCTTTTTGCCCAACCCTACCTAAAACAATAAAATAAAATCTAAAGGACTGAAATTAACAACCCATTCAAATCAGCAATAAGTTATGAATTTTATAAAGCATTTTTTTCCTCTTTTTTTTTCTTAGTAATGAGGGGTAGTTAAATTACTTAAAGATATACAAAGTTTCAAACAATGCCATAGGTGAGGACTCTATTAAGGTTTTTAAAACTTGGAAAACAAAATAATCCTGGCCATTAAAAAGACAAAAATAAAAAAAAGCAAAGCCCTCAAAGTGCAGGTTAGAACGCTCGTCTCTGAGAAAATTAGAAAACATTTGCTATAATAGCTCTTAACAGCACCTGCACAGATAAGATGGCAAGGCCTTTGGGAACAGGATGTGCAGTCAAAACGTTACATTAACATGAGAGACGTGCTGAGCTTAACTAGGTTAACTACTGGACTGGAACTTCAAAAGTCAGCAAAGGGAATGATTCCAAAAAGAAAACCGAAGAAACCCCCACCAAACCTGGCCTCTTCCAGCTAGCACAGCCTTCATTCATTGTGTGCATGGCAAAAAGCATCTTTTCATTTCATTGGGTCAAGTGCTTCATCAAAACAGAGATCTTTTCATGGCATAAATTCATATAAAAGACATCTAAGGTTTCATATGGACAAGCTCTAAAAAGACGCATCAGACTTGGGGTGTTTTCCCTCCCAACACATTTACAAATGTTTATCAAAAAATCTCTTCAAATAAAAAGGTCATAGTGGCTCAGTATCTGGGCATGACTTTCTGGCATATCACCTCTCGTATGTGCTGGTTTCTTTCTGTCCTCGGCTGGTTGTGTGCCTGCGTATGAGCACGCATCTACTGGGAGATCTGCTGTCCGTGTCACAGCCTGAGGCATGACACAGCCCACGATGTGCTGGTAGATTACAAGCGTGTACCTCTTGCTTTAGCCACGCATCAGAGGTACTTGCTTTTTAAATGATGTCCAACAGAAAGCTGAGCTGAATGGTGTTCTCTCTTTGCTGCCCCTCTCTCTCTGGGCACAGAATGAGACCTTAATCATTATCATCACTGTTATTCCTAGGCTACATAAGCCTTCTTAGATTTCCTAATACATTACGACAGCATTGGATTGTGATAAACTGTAGGACATGGTCCTTTTAGGACCACAAAAGCTCTTCAGAAGGGTCTAAACTAGGTTGTTCAACCTGAATGCAATATTAGAAATTCTGACATTTCTCAGATCTCATGACAGAAAGAGAGGGATGAGTCTCTAGTATCCTCTTTCAAACAAATAAATTCAAAACAAAGTGTTTCATTACTAAGGTCTAGATCCAGGTCCCACAGAAACAAACGGATTTCACTGACTTCAAAGGGACTAGTGTTTGGTCTAACTTTTTGCCAGCAGGAATTGGGATTGGTAACATGACCAAATGAACACATGTGGGTTTCTGTGGAGGCTTCCTTTACCCAAAAAGCTTTATATACAGGTCTCTCCAGGACTAGCTGTCAATATGTCATTTCTGAAAGAGGATACTGGCATCTAGGACCCAGTTTGATCACCCCAGTGAAATCATTAGCCCTGCACTGTTGTCTCACTTGGTTCTAGGACGCAAATGAGAGCTTGACACTGGCGCTGGAGTAACCCTCGTCACTCCCAATACTCTGCAAGCTGCTGTGATCATCAATGTCACTGATGCTGGTTGTGCTGATATTGTCCACTTCTCCATGGGAGAACTCTGTGCTTTCAACGTCCACTTCAATCTCTTCTAAAAAGGAAAACGAGAGAAATGCACACAGGTTAGCACCACAGACCCAACTGTTCCCTTCAAGCCAGTGAGATGCTGGGACTCCCCCAGTCAGGGATGAGGCAGCAGTCCAGCAGGAAGACTTCCAGTGTTCTCCCTGGAATGGGATGTGGACATGATTTATAAAAAGACTAGATACCAGCTTGGAGTTTTTCTTAGGGACTTGGCAAAGGGGTTTGACTCCTCCAGCATGCAGGCCACACTGTCAGCATAGGCGGGCCATCCCACACACTGAACTTGTTCCGCTACCTCTATCTTTGGAGCCCTACTACCCCAGCATTGGGAACAAAAAGAAACAGATAAAACAGAGGGCAACAGAGAAAATGGAGCATGAAGTTACCCCGAAACATGTTACTTGCTTGATATTACGTTGCCAAAGCTGGGACCACTCATACAGGGCATTACAGTGCATTACCATGGGGATCTGGATTACTCTCAGAGATGCTCAGTGGACTTTAGAACATAAATCTTTTTTTTTTTAAGAAAGAAAACAGAGATCTAGTTAACCAGATATCTTGGTTCCCATATTGTTTAGGAATTTTCCAAAATGATTTTTTTTTTCTAAACTACAGACTCACACCCAAACTATACAGCATCTTTGGGTCTGTCAGTAAATATCAAACCATCTGTTGTGCCTAAATATCTCTCCACAGCAGAGATGTTTAAAAAAAGAAAATTATCTGAATTCAGTTAGCCATTCAGATCATCTCTATCCAGTTTTAACTGAGGAGATGAACTCTATGGGAAGCTTGGGAAAAAAAAAAAGGGGGGGGAAAGGGGGTGTGCGTGTATGTAGAATGACTCCGGAAATTTCAAGGGGCAATCTGCTTGGTTCTGTTTGCTTGGTTATCCCACAGTACCTTGGTTATACCATGGCCCAAATACGGAATAAGAAGCTGGATCGTGCTTTGCAACATCTGTTCCAGTCCCACTAATATCTTCTTAGATTTTCCTCTTTGTATTGCTGAGAGATTCAGTAGACCAAAGAGCACAATGGATATCTCAACTTTACCATCAGGTATTTAGCTACCATCTTGTGATCACATTATTTTTCCTAACTAATGCTTTGGCATTTTAGAGAGCTTTTCAGAGAAACAGGTCACTTTAAATGCCACAGAAATCAGCTCAAGTTGACAATAACAACACTTCTTCCAGACTTAATTAGAACTCATGCAAAATACTCAACTCTTTTTTTTTAATATATATATATATATATATATGTCTGTGTGTGTATGTGCATGTGTGTGAGCAAAATCAGTATCCTAAATATCAAGGCCATAAGAAGGGGGTAGCTGAGAGACAAGAAATGGATGAATCTCATGCCCTCGCTTCACAGAGTCCTGGGGATTCAGTGCTAGTTCTTCAGCAACGCTCACCTCGCTCCGAGTCCGAGCGATCCGAGGAAATGGTAGATCCAATGCTGTCCATTCGTATTCGCTCTATCTCCTGAGGACCCTGTAGCTGTTCCAGTCTTCTCTTTAGGAATCTTTGTTCTCGTTCCAGGTTCTCAAGCTGGTGTTGGCTTCTTCTCTCAGCCTCTTCAAGTTTCTGACAAGATCAAATATGACTCAATAATTAGTTTCAGCCTTCTCTCCTTCCCTCCCACCTCCACTGCCCAGCCACCTGCTTTGGCTAGACCTTCCCAGGTCCTAGAAGGATTTAAACTTCAAAGAGCCCCAAACCAAGCTGCCTTGCAGTCTCCAAGAACAATACCATCTCCTCACATCTTTCCCACCTCCCAAGTCCTGATACATCATACACATTAGTATAAAAAGTCTCTGAGGACAGAGCCTCTCCAAGGGAAACGATTTGTATCACAAATCGTAGCAGTTTGCAGGTCATGCCACATGGGTTCAGCCACTTGCATTACCAAATCTGTCCACGAAGGGGCCTCAATTCCCTTAACCATACCGATTCAGGGTTTGTTATCATCCACTGTAGCATAAAAATGTGCCCTGGGAGTTCTGTGTTTCTTGCTGCATGGTTTAGTAGGATTTCTCAGAAACAGTTTTCTATTCAGTAAGCAATTTACATAACCTACTACAGATTTCTTTGATCACAGCTGGGAAATCTACCAGGGCACTGTTCTTTGTTTCCTACAAGCAGCACATTGCATAAGGACGAGTCATTTCAGGATAACTCTGTCCCTTCGGCAGTGCTTTTTCTCCTTCACCACCCATCCTCCTTCCCGCTATCCTGACCTGCGACAAAGTATTTCAGCCTCTTCCAGATAGTGACAATGCTGCATTTTCTTTTCATGCTTCACTTTACCAAAAGTGACTCTAGAAGAGTGCTGGGCTAGCTGGCAGGTTCACACATGAAACCCCAGCAAGCCAACCCCGTCTCACACTCTTGTGGTTTGTGCTAATGCTTCGGCAGTGGAAACTCACTCGGACAGCAGAAAAAAAAAAGCTGCATTTCCCATCAAAATGCGGTCATTCAACAGTAGGTATGTTTTCCTTTAAAGAGATGCAGCTGTCAACGAACAATCACAATACAGAACAAGACCCCTGCTCTCCAAATCAATCATTTCCGTACTTAATGGAGTTCATTATGGACTCTTCTAACAATGTGGCTTGTAGCTATGACAAATGATTAACCAAGGGGGCAAGGCTTGCTTGCCTTTTTTTTTTTTTTTTCTCTAACGGTGCTAGTCTCCTTCAACAGAGTTACCTCTAGGCAGCAAGAGGGAGTGATTGAATTGCACTTCCCAATGGCCCAGACTGAAAGCAGCTGGGAAAAGCAGCTCTTACCTTGATATGTGCTTTGGCTTTGTTGAGGAGCCCAAGCGTTGTGTGCCTGGTGCAGTCTGGTCCTAGCGGTATCAGAACTTTTAAGCGTTCTAGACACAGGCGGAGGTGAGCTCGGCTGCAAAGGGGAGAAGAGGAGGATCAGAGCTATGCTTTCAGAAAGGGAATGTAATTTCCTTCGCTGCTTCCCTCCTACGAGGCATTTTTCATGTTTCCCTCTTTCCACACATCACAAGATTGCCCACAGGTACCAGCACAGACTGCCACTAAACTATTTACACTGCAAACATCAGCTGCTCACCAATACTTGCATTATTGCTAACCTCTGACAGACACTGTTTATTTTCTTGCTGTCTGAACTGATAATCTGACTCATCTGGATGAACTTTGCGCGGGGGCAAGGCACACAGGCAAATGGTACAAGTACCTCGTGGGTTTCCTCTCTCTCAGCGATTTGCTGTTTTGCTGAGAACAACTTTTGTGAAAGCAGTTTCATATGACACTTGTGCCTTGCTGGCTTGGGGACATTTGCTATGAACTGACCTAAGCACCATCTTTTTGCACAAAATTAAGATGAACAATGAGAAAAATGGTCAGCCCAAACAATCCCTGCTGGCAGTTAAAGGAGCTAGAGGGATGGTAGTTCCCAAGATCCGCGCTCTTACTCCTTCCTGGGTCCAGGTCTGAAATGCTGCTGGGGGTGCAAGGTCTGCGGGAACAAGAGAACCCAAGACCTTCCCCTGGGCAGTCTTCTGACCTTGGCTCACGTCAACAAAGACAAGCTCAAGCACGACAGTGTTGCTGACGATATGAGCCATTTTCAGCAGAATATGGAAACATGTTCTGGGGAAAATGGTTCAGGCAGCAGTGGCAAAGCACATCATCCTCAGGCTGCACAGGAAAACTGTTCCTGCTCTCTCCTCCTCTGTATCACGTATGCAGGAATGAACAGCAGATTTATGGAAAACTATCAAGTGTGGGTTGCCTTTTTCCCCTCCCTCTCTCTTTCCCACACATTAATGATTTATGTCCAAACTTGTCATCCCAATCAATAACACAATGACATCTGCTCCACCATTCACATGCAAGAAACACCAGTGCAAAAGAGTCCTGAAAGCCTATCCCAGCCCCTGCTCATGCACAAAGAAACTGAATCTTAGCCCTATCCACCTCAATGCAGTGGAAGAAAAAGAAAAAAAAGAAAAAGAAGAGTATGGACAGTTCATTTCCATTTGTTTTTCAAATTCACTATTGCGCCCAGTTTGAAAGGGGTGGGGGAGAGGAGTCTGTAATCAGGCAATTATGTCAGTGACAAGCAAGGATGATTAAGGGTGGAAGGGTCAGGGGTTTTGCTGATGAACTGTCAGTGCAGGGGAGCGTTCACTAGCGGTGCTGTAGCTGTGAGCTCCTCGCTGTTTCTGTTATAAATCTCTTTACAAAGGGTCCATCATTCTGTCTCAAGAACAGCCACAGGGCTGCATATGACCAGCAAGGGCCTTGAACACACGTTTTTCATTAAATATTAACAACTGGAGGGGTGGGGAAAGGGAAATCATAATCCAAAAATCAAACTGAAAAAATAGTAATCACATCAATCTCATCTTTTACTTCTCAGCTTGCTCTAGGGCAAGCCCCACTGACATTAAACCCATATGGCTGACATGGGGTGCTTCCAGGTGGAAAAAATCCCATTTTCAATGTAGAGCTTGATCAACAGGAGTTGTGTGCACCCACTACAGGTGTTTGCCCAATGTGCCATGATGACTGGTAGGGCCAGCAATGAAAAAGCATTGCTGGTTCATACTAGCACTATAGTTCATGTCATCCCATGGGAGACTGGACACTGACTTCTTGCAGCTAGAGAAAGGAAGAGAAGGAGGATCTTGTGGTTAAAGACATTCTGGGTTTTGAACCCATTTTTGGCCATGCCACAGATTTCCTGAACAGCCACAGACGCAAGTCACCAAGTCAGAGCTGTCAGAGCACAGCCATCAAGCTGCAGCACAGAGCAACATGTCTTTCTTCACAGTGTGAGTACAAGCACCAGCTACACACTTCACCTACCGGATCAGCCCATATAAAAATGCAGCTCGAGTAGAGCTAAAGATGTGCGCACAGATCTGGGGGCTGAGGAGCAGGGCCAGTTCCACCTAACAGGGGACTTGCTACATAGCACCTGCTACAGGTAGGGACCGCACACTCCCCCCTGCCCTGCTGGGCAAGAGCAGCTCCCAGCCCGTGGTGAAAACTGAATTATTTGTCCAACAGAAAACAAAAAGTTTGGGGAATTGACATCTAATCAGTGTCAAACATACCACAGTCCACTCCTGAATGCAGAGAGAAATGGACAACACATCTACAGCCTGAGCTTTGGGCTGAGTCTCAGCACTGGAGGTTTTACCAGGAACCAGGGAAGGCGCTGCACCAGGAACTGCGATTCCTGGAACCAGTGATCAGCTTTGGGCAGGGGCGAGCACTGCCTGGATTGCTGAGACAGCAGTTAAAAGGATGGCACTGATCTGCCACGTCAAAAGCTAGGTTATATGCAGACTTGACAAGATCAACTGTGTTAAGCACCTGAAATCTATATGCAAAGACCCAGCCATGTAATAAAACCCTGGACATTGAAACACTTCCCGTTGTGCCCCAGGACCACCGTGGATCAAAGAAGGTTACTGTGCTCTGCAGGCCCTGACAAGGGCAGGGAGAGGACAGTGCAGTCAGAGGGTCTGTCCTCATGAGGACACTGGAAAAGCTGGCAGTTACTTCCCCAGCACACGTGGCCCCAAAGGGGACATTCCCCCAGTTCTGGATCCCCACATTGGCTCTCAAAGCCCACAAGATTTGCCGAGGCTCACGCAGACGGTTTTCAGAGAAGCCACTCCTGCCAACAGCTCTGCTGGCCAGTCGCCAAAGGCCATGACCAAAGGCAGGGGTGATGGCCTCTGCCCACACACCAGGTATCAGGAGGGGTGTGGTGGGTTGATCCTGGCCAGATGCCAGGTGCCCACCAATGCTGCTCTATCACTCCCCTCCTCAGCTGGACAGGGAAGAGAAAATATAACAAAAGGCTCGTGGATTGAGATAAAGGCAGGGAGAGATCACTCATCAATTACCATCATGGGCAAAACAGACTTGACTTGGGGAAATTAGCTTAATTTATTAACAATCCCATCAGAGTAGCATAATGAGAAAGAAAACTAAATCTTAAAAACACCTTCCCCCCACCCCTCCCTTCTTCCTGGGCTCAGCTCTACTCCTGATTTTCTCTACCTCCTCCCCCACAGCAGAGCAGGGGGACGGGGAATGGGGGTTGTGGTCAGTTCATCACACTGCCTCTGCCGCTCCTTCCTCCTCAGGGGGAGGACCGCTCACACTCTTCCCTTGCGCCAGCGTGGGGTCCCTCCCATGG
This sequence comes from Fregata magnificens, assembly GCA_013389945.1. Classification (NCBI taxonomy): domain Eukaryota; kingdom Metazoa; phylum Chordata; class Aves; order Suliformes; family Fregatidae; genus Fregata; species Fregata magnificens. The sequence goes on from WAAD01042327.1 coordinate 176,484, forward strand.
GAGACAGTCCTCCACGAACCTCTCCAACACGGGTTGGAGCAGGAGGTCCACAGGCTACAGTTGTTCACGAACTGCTCCAGCATGGGCCCCTTCCATGGGGTGCAGTCCTTCAGGAACAGACTGCTCCAGCGTGGGTCCCCCGCGGGGTCACAAGTCCTGCTAGCAAACCTGCTCCAGCGCGGGCTCCTCTCTCCACGGGTCCACAGGTCCTGCCAGCAGCCTGCTCCAGCACGGGCTTCCCACAGGGTCACAGCCTCCTTCAGGCATCCACCCGCTCCAGCATGGGGTCCTCCACGGGCTGCAGGTGGATATCTGCTCCACCATTAACCTCCACGGGCTGCAGGGGGACAACCTGCCTCACCATGGTCTTCAGGGGAAGCTGGGAGCACCTCCTCCCCCTCCTTCACTGACCTTGGTGTCTGCAGACTTGTTTCTCTCACATATTCTCACTCCTCCACCCGGCTGCAATTGTTGTACAGGTTTTTTTTTTCCCCTTCTTAAATATGTTATCACAGAGGCACTACCAATGCTGCTGATAGGCTTGGCTTTAGTCAGCGGCGGGTCCATCTTGGAGCTCTATCGGACACAGGAGAAGCTTCTAGCAGCTTCTCACAGAAGCCACCCCTGTAGCCCCGCTACCAAAACCTTGCCGCGCAAACCCAATACAAGGGGACACCTGCCTGCGACAGAGGGCATGAGCACGAGTTGATACGGTGACGATGGCATACAGCATGGCTCGGGCAACAAGCACACTGCAGGGGCAGGTGGCAGTGGCTGAGCCAAGGCAGGTTTGGAAGAGATTTGACCAAAGCAATCCCTTCTGTGCTGCTGTTGGATTTCCCCCTTATTTTGCACTCAGAGCTGAGCCACACTGAGTTTTGATGCCACTGCAAACATAAGTGCATTTGTATCTCCAACTACAACTCCCTCCCTGCTGAGGGAAATGCACGGGGCTTTACATTAGCATACAGCAGCAAGCCAGCCTCAGTGCACAGGCTAGAGCAGACAGGGGACAGGCAGGCCCTTCAGCCCCAGCAGTCACCTCCTGCTGCTGGGGACGACACTGGCGGAGCCACTCAGGAGCTCCCTGGCCTGGTGCAGCTGGGGTGGCGAAGAGCAACCAAGCCCGCAAACCATCCTGGCACACGAGCGCATTGCTTTCCTTCAGAGAGATCAAATCAAACAGCTTCCCCAGCTCTCTCCCCTCCACGGTGTTTAATGCCTCGCCGTTTTACTTTTAAAATCTAACCCGGTCACAGTCCCTAACCTCTCTCAACTTCCAACAGCCTGAACAGACCATGATGGGTTCTTAAATCACAGAGCACACAGGTAGGTCTGACGCAACAATGGGTGGCTTCAGTAAAACCCAGAAATAAAACTCCAGAGCTCAAAAGCGTCACAGCAAACTTAGCTAAAAGACCATTTCAGAGAGAAAGCAATCACAAACCTATTAATCTTTCTTATCAAGTCCTGGAGCTGTACCTGGACAGCTGTAATCCCATGGGTCAGGCCATGATACAAATGTCTTTCCCCCTTGTATACCTGGACTCTGTTGCAACGTGGCTTTGACAATGCTGCAGGCTCTTGTATTCAATGAAAATACCAGCATTGTGCAGGCTCCAGACAGAGCCAGATGGCTTTCCATGTAAACCACTGGATTATGCCAATATTTGACGCATCTGCCAATATCTGGAAAAACAAGTCTAAATGCCCATATTGTTATATAACAGAGAAACAATTCGGTCCTGGCATGAAGGGCTGCTGCCTCTTGCTGCCTTCATCCTGGGGAAGACAGAGGATGACAGAAGGAGAATTCCAGTTTCAGCCGAGGCCGAAGCCTTTGCATGCTAGCTGCAGGGGAGACAGGAGAAGCTAGAGCCCTTTCTCCTGCCTAAGTGGCCTTGGAAAAAAATCAGGCCTCACAGCAGCATCCTGAGGACTCAGTAGGTGCTGAATGTGCTGAAGAAGGAATCCACGGAGGATTTGAAAAGAGGGGGCTCTCCTCTTTCCCAAGAGATCAGCCCGGTACCCCCCTCCTGCTCAGCCTGACGAGGGGGAAGACTCCTGTTTGAGATTCCCATGTGGGGCATCAGGGTGGCCAGAAAAGGAGCGAAGCACCCAAGAGGCTTTGGAAAACCAGAGCCTAGCACACACCTCTGTCCCAAAGAGCTGAGGACAACCTTTTACCCTGTTCCACCTGGCAACTCTGGCTAGGACAGAGCCCCTCTGTTGCTTCTGCTTCCCCCTCTGTGCAGTGCCAGAAGAAGGATGGAAGTAAATTCCTCTGGGATGTGGAGGGCAAGCAGAATGAGGATGCCCTCTCTTCTCTGCCAGGAGCTGCTGTGGGAAAAGGTACATCAGCCCCGAAACAGACAGGCCAGGAGACTGAAGCAGAAGCGGGATGAGCAAGCCCAGCAGCCCCACAGCCCTGCCAGCTGATCCACAACAAGCTATAGGTGGCTGCACGTGGAAGAAGGGGGTGCTGGCCCCTGAAATGGCAGCCCCACTGCCAGGGGCACATGCTGTTCTCCCCCTTTCACTTTGTGCCTGTGGGAGAGCTTCTGACTGTATTTGGATTATCTACTTCTATCCCCCCCAGCTCCCCTCCAAGCCTGAGCCCCCAGGCCCTCTGTCCTGAGCCTCTATCAGAGAGGAGCCTGGCCCTTGCTCCGCGCAGCCCCTCCTTGCACTTGGCTCTGCCTGGCTGCAGAGGGCTGTAACTTCACAGCCTGCTCTCCTCTCCGGCTCCCAATGACATCATCTACTCCGATTATATAAAGCACAAGGAGGAAGCCTTTATTTATGCATGCTTTTTGCTCATAGCTTCAGCTGTCTCACTGTACAACACGCACCCAAATCCCACTGCAGGAACTGGTCTCCCTTTTGCCTGGAGCAAAACTGCAGTGCAGAAAAAGGTGTGGGTGCAAAAAAAATTCCCCATTTCCTTCCACCACTCCTCTGAGGACATTTTTGAGGGGTTTGGGTAGGAATCAACCTACCCCACCACTCTGCACCACAGCAAGCTGGGCATAAAGTCACCAGCCTCTTCCCTGCTTGGGGAGTCCCCAGAGAGCTGAGGGATCTGTGGTGGCAGCTCCAAGCCTTGTGTCTGCTGGTCACAAAGGGGCTACAAGCCTACCTTCAACACCCGAGGAGCCCCCTGCGAGGGCCAGCCCAGGGCTGGAAGGCCACCAATAGTTTCCCTCCCTGGGTCCTGGTGGGCTCAGCCAAACCTCTGTGGATCCCCTGCTGAGTGGGTGACCCCCTGCCCCTGCTTGGGTCCATCCTCCTCTTGCAAATGTTGCAGCAATGGCTGCGGGCACTACTATCAGGCAGCCATCCCTTAATGTAAACATCCCTGGAGAGACTGCAGCTTCTTTGCTAGGACACATTTTGGGTTTGTGGGGTTTTTTCCAGCTTCCACCACGGGCAGAAGCAATGGAAACTGAGACGAGAAACTTTCCCTGCTGAGGAGTCAGTCAAACACATGTGCACGCTCAGCTCTGAAGCAGCAGGTTTACCAGATTCAGCACTATCCCCTACTCAGACACTGCTGATAGACTTTGCTGAATCAAGGCCTGAACATCTGCAAAACACACACACACACTCTTCCTATCTTTAAAAGATCAAGCCTCCCTCCCAGCAGGAAATGACCAACTCGCCTCCAGCAGCATTTCAAAATGCTGAATTCTGATTTTTGTACATTGAAAGAAGGGAGCGTCTGAGCGAAAAGAAAAGCATTTCCCAGATATTTTTGTACTATGCCTGCAGGTCTATAGGGCTTGAATTCAACAGTGGATTTAAGCATGTGCTTAACATTAGGAATATGCTCAAGTCCCACTGAAGCTAAATCAGACACTTGATCTCCAAGAGATGTTAAAAAACCAGAACCAAACCAAACAAGAACCACCAAAAGAACCAGAAGGAAGATCCTAACATGGAAAAGGACATTATCATCCTTCCCCTCTTCCCTCCTCCTCTTCCCTCTATACCTTTTCGAAGTCAAGTCTAATTTAAACCTGAAATTAGAAACTTTGTTTGGATTTCAGAGCTAATAGATTGCTTAAAAAATTCAGGAGGGATCACTGGTTAAAGAAAGCAATTCCTGGACAAACACAAGTGACCCCATATCAATAATTCATTGGACGAGAATGATTTTGAGACAAAAGTAATGAGAAACACATGCAAAAACCACAGGGCAGGGAAAATGGGGAAAAATATGGTTTCCTTCTAAAAGCAATTCACAGGTCAGAGGTGTGCTTATCTCTAACAGCCATCATACAACTTGATGTTTTTTCCTTACTCTTGTCTCTAACTCCCAGCCCAGGCCTCTCTGCAATGGTATCTACCCCCTGCTTTACTGAACGCTTGTCTTCAGTGAAGGAGGAGGTTTTGCCAAGCACCTGGATCAGGAATGGCGAGGCAGCCAGGCGCTGGGGGCCGAGCCTCTGCTTCCTCTGCTGCAGAGCGTTATGCAATTGCTGTGAGCCCTCCAGCCACGCGCAATAAAGCTGCGGTGGCATCCAGCCAGCCTGCAATAAACACACTCACACCCGCTCACCCCAATTCCACAGGACACCAGAGACAAGACACATGTTTTAGAAGGAAATCTGGCTCAGAAATATGCAGTTAAAAGTTAATATTCTCCACTGAGCTGTGAAATCATTCAGAACAAGCCTTGCTTTCCGATTTTAAATCAGGTCTTTTCTCACCATTATTTATTTTCCTGCATTTACTCCCAGTTGAAGGAGACACTTGCTCATTTGCCTCTCTGTTTCCAGTCAATTTCTACTGATGACTCCCTGGCATTTAGGAGTATTTGTATTCCAAATGCTAATAAAATGTACCATGAAAAAGTAATTGAAAAAGAAAAAAAAAGAGCCTTTAGATCTTTACATTTTTTTAAGCCTATCATCATTTAAAATAAACAAAGAAATGAAAATTTAGGACCAACAACAAAAAGACTTGACAACATATTATAAATAGGAATTTAAAGGAACAAAAAAGTTCTACGGGCAACGGGCAACATTTTCAGCCTGATCTTAACCATACCAGATCTGTCTGCAACAGTTAAAGACAAACATGCACCCAACTGTATTCTCAAATCAAGGGCAGATGAAAAACAAACCACAAATGAAGAGACCCATGATTAAACAATAGTAAGAACAGCAATAGTAATAAAACAAAAAAAAAACCCCAAGGCAATGCAGCTTTTCAAAGACACACAAATCAATGCACTTCTGCCTGGTGACAAGCTGCATAACAGGGAGATAACTGGTGGTACAGTAATCAAGAAAGCAGCATCCTGATTCAAGCCCATAAGCAGAAATGAAATACAAACAGCAATGTATTGATGCATTCTGCAACAGCAGCGTTTTGTCCAAAGGCCACCTCAGTCACAAAACCAGACAAGGTATACTGGGAAAGGAAGCATCTTACCAAACAACTGAAATACCTGGAAAAAATGGCCAGTTCTGTAGCATACAAACCCTTCTCCACATCTGGAACAGAAGCTACAAGCCTTAATGTAAGCATAAAGCAACAATTTTAACTTAAAATACAGTGCCCACACTCTCCATTGTAAACCTTGAAAGAGGCTGTCCTTCAAACCCTGCCCTGACTGTCCCCAAGCCCTACATGGCCTTGCACCTCAGAGCCCGCATATGGCCAAGTGCACCCCCATAGGCACACTGAAATTACTTCTACCCCCAACTCTTCTAGATGGGAAGACTCATCACTGATTTCAACTTTAGAAGAGCTTCAGGCTCTTGGCAAACAGAGGCTGCAAGACCAATAAACCTTGTGCCAAGTGGTCTGTTGCCACTACTGGTCTGTTCCTACATGGGTCTTTCTAAGCTGCTACTGCAGTCTGGAGGGAGACATGCTCTCCCCACCTCCCTCTGTCACACAACTGTCAGAGATCCCTCTAAGTATAAAACCGAATGTTACTGAGAGGACTCTCCTAATTCCATTACAATTTTGAAAGCAAATGAACTCCTTCAAGGCTTTCCAAAACCAAAAAAAGAGGAAGAGAGGGACGGAGGGAGGGGAAATCAAGCAGTCCCCAACCCCTTCGTGAAATATGGGGGATCTGGCTGAAAGATCTGGCTTTCCTGCAAGACAGGTGTCTCCTGGGCTGCAATAGAGAGATAATAAGACACTTTTGGCTATATCTCCCAAAGGTTGTTCAGTCTGTCCACACTGTGCAGACATTCAGTGTAAATCATGTCCAGTGGGTGCAGGGGTTGGCTTACAAACACCTTGAGCTACATGGACACATGAGAGAGTTTCCGCTTCCCAGATTCAAGGCCACACAGCACTGCAGACATGGCTGTGAACAGGACACTTCTGGAAGACTCGGGGTCCTAATCTCATCTCAGAGGGCACTTCAGGGAGTAGGACTGCTCTCATCTTGCACTGAGTCTCTATTACCTTCCTTTTCACTCTGACCAGCACTGCAAAGGCTGGACTGCTTGCTCCACTCTGTTATTACTAGCCTTCATCCTTCATCTTGCCCAGGTTTTTGTTTCTAACCTCCTTTCCAACACTGTATTGCAAACTGTTTGGAACAAGAATACAGCTGCCAAATGCACTGAGGTCTAAACAGGATCCTGTGACTGCACTCAGAAATCCAGCAGGTCCCAAACAATTAGACTAAAGCAACATTATGATTCTGAAGCTGAAGTGATATATCTGGGGCTATTTTTATTCACACAATAACTTCTTGGCCTTTGGGTTCTATTTGTTGCATATCTTGAAGTTTTTCTCTTTGAACTAGAGGGCTAGAATACAGAAGCTTCATTTAAATGAATAAAATAAGAAAAAAGAGAGACCATCTGTAATCCCATGACTTCCAAAACTAGGATGCTTAAAGGAATGGCAAAAACATTTGAATACGGATGCTCACATTAATAAAAATTATACCATTTTGGAAGGTGCCTCCTCCAGAAGAAACTCACAGCTGTTCGGTGACATGACTGCTCATCCTTTCCTAACCCCTTTGATCTTCAGAGGCACCAATGAAACAGACTACTTCAACCCAGTAGAAAAAGATCAAATATAACAGCTTGTGCTTCACAATGAAAAGGTGATGAGAGCAGCATAGGCAGCCATCTGCCCAGCAGAGGAACGGAGTCAATCAATGCCTGGCATTTTCTCTTGCCCTTTCATTTTCATCCAGATCTAGCACCGAGATCTCAGTGCCCGTTCATCAGTTTCTCTTCCCTCCTCCCAGCTCCTCTATGGCTTTCTGCCTTTCTTTGAGAGCAATTTGGACAGTTGTTAAAGAGATGTCGAAGAGCAACAGATGCTCTGGAGTGGAGTCTATTATTATTTATCAAAGTTAATCCCCCCTAAAATTATATATTGATGTATATTTATATATATATATATATATACACACACATAATTGATCTTGGCCATTAGTCATAAAGTATTTTAATCCCTGGTGAATATAATTACAGAATCACAGAATGGTTGGGGTTGGAAGGGTCCTCTGAAGATCATCTTGTCCAACCCCCCTGCTTGAGCAGGGCCACCTAGAGCAGGGTGCACAGGACCACATCCAGGCGGGTTTTGAATATTTCCAGAGAAGGAGATTCCACAACCTCTCTGGGCAGCCTGTTCCAATGCTCTGTCACCCTCACAGTAAAGACATTTTTTCTCACATTCAGGTGGAACTTCCTGTGTTCCAATTTGTGCCCATTGCCCCTTGTCCTGTCATTGGGCACCACTGAAAAGAGTCTGGCCCCATCCTCTTGACACCCACCCTTCAGATATTTGTAAGCAGTAACAAGATCCCCCCTCAGTCTTCTCTTCTCTAGGCTGAACAGACCCAGGTGTCTCAGCCTTTCCTCATAAGACAGGTGCTCCAGTCCCTTGATCATCTTTGTAGCTCTCCACTGGACTTGCTCCAGCAGTTCCCTGTCCTTCTTGAACTGGGGAGCCCAGAACTGGACACAGAACTCCAGATCTGGCCTCACTAGGGCCAAGTAGAGGGGGAGGATAACCTCCCTCGACCTGCTGTCCACACTCCTTTTGATGCACGCCAGGATCCCGCTGGCCTTCTTGGCCACAAGGGCACAGTGCTGGCTCATGATCAGCCTGCTGTCCACCAGCACTCCCAGGTCCTTCTCAGCAGTGCTACTTTCCAGCAGGTCAACTCCCAACCTGTACTGGTGCGTGGGGTTGTTCCTCCCCAGGTGCAGGACCTTACACTTGCTCTTGTTGAATTTCATTCGGTTCCCCTTGGCCCAGCTCTCCAGCCTGCCCAGATCTCGCTGGATGGCAGCGCAGCCTTCTGGCGTGTCCGCCACTCCTCCCAGTTTGGTATCGTTGACGAACTTGCTGAGGGTACACTCTATCCCTTCATCCAGGTAACTGATGAATATATTGAACAGAACTGGACCCAGTACAGACCCCTGGGGAACACTGCTAGTTACGGGCCTCCAACCAGACTCCGTAACTGAACTTTACTGTAGCACAATACATGATGTTACCAGCTAAACACCTTTTAGGCTGAGCTGTGCTTACAACAGCATGCTAAACCCTATAGCCATCATAGGCCATAAACGCTCTACATCACATTCTCCTTCTGACCTAAAAACACAGCCTAGTTGCTGCCGATATGGTCACATCTAGGTACCTCTTGCACAAGATCATTTGGCACCAACTCTTCAATCATGCTCACTGCCCACCACACAGGTATTGCAGTCTTGCTACCCTGGCAGTAAGATACTGTTACAATCCTGCATTTGACTATCAGGGAACATGCAAAGCAAGACATAACTTCAACGTGCAACTCAGGCCGGTTAATCATAAAGCCCCGGCTAGCCCAGTCTAATAAAAACTTCATCTTTGTTAAAAGGTGGTTAAAAATAGACCTGCTCTTTAAATAGCCAATGGTGTCCTGTGCCTTCGTTCTCACTAATACCATTATAATTATCCTTCTAGGGACATGCAGTGTGCTCACAGTCGCAAAGTCTGGTGACCCTGCTCCAACCGAGCAGCATCCTCCTCCACGCCACCAACATGCCTGCAAAGCAGCTGTGCCATTCATCCGAAACCTGCCTCACCGAAGAGGAGGCAGTAACCTGCTTTGCTGTGACCTACGGATTTTCAGCTTTACTGCTAGAATTAGGTCACCGGCAAAGATAGCCAAGATTTTCCAAACTCACCAGCTATTCTCGATTATTCTGTTCAGAGGTTTCCTAGCTAAGCACCATGCCTTTGAAAAGAAATGAAGAGGTATTTCAGGCTCCTGCAAGGTTTCTGCAGTCAGACACCGAGAAGGGGGGATGCTCTCACCCCATAATCTTCAACTGCCTCTAAAACTGCCAGGCAACGGGAAGAGTTCTCCAGTTGAGATCTACTACCATTGAGTTCTTGCAGCCTCTCAAGGAGAAATCAAAGACGGTGCACACAAGAAAACAGATGAATTAGCAGGGATCTGCAGAGACCCTTGAAGGTCACCTGCCTGCTCTGACACTGGAAGAACCTGAGATATTAGGCAGCTTCCCACCAGGCAGCTGGAGAGTGCCCCTGGACTGCTCAACTGGCTACAGCAGAAAAGCTACCCAGGGTCCACAGGGTGTCGTAGCAGTAAAGGCATAGACAGTACCTCAAATCAGAGCCTCTGTTTATTCGTAATACTACTGAAAGAGACCTTAGACCTTGGTGCCTACTAAATATAATCAGGTTTTAAACTGGTAACACCACTAACCAGTCAAAAGAAGCAACCACTTGCTTTGTAAGATAGACCATCAATGAAAGAGTAAAGGATTCTACCAACCTGTTATTTGGGAAAACATATTTCCTGTTTTCAAAATAATGAGAGGGGAATATGCTGATACCAAGAATACATTCTGATCTGGTACTATATGTTCTTTTTGTCATTAACATAATTTTTAAGTTACACAGATAAGCTATTGCTACTAAAAGATATTTTTATTGTTCATTAAGATAGGACAGAGTTTTTCCACCCCATACATTTCTTTTCTGAAGCTACATCGCAGTTTCCTCACCTCATGGAAGAAAATCATAATTCCTAATGAAAAAATATTCTAAGAATGTGACCATTTGGAGTACTTGTTTACACAAAATCTTTTATGCCAGAAGGAAAGCATGTGCTCTTCATCTTCACACTGTCAGAAATATTTAAGGAGTCATCAAATATCTACTGTACCTTTCAGGTATAGAAGGCATACATCTGGAACAGAGGAAGCAGTGCATGTAATTTCACCTTGTAAAATTATTTTAAATTTAACCTCAAACTTCCCAGGAAAAAGGGATTACCAGCCAAGGACACTATTGGACATATGTTTGGAAAAAAGCATGAGGAATCCCAGCACTATTTTTCCTATTGGATATGGATTTTTGCACACAAAGAACAGCAGTACTGTATTTCAAAAGTCTAGGAGTTAGCTGACGTTAAGCAACAGTTTTAACTCAAGTTAAGTATATATGTTACTCAGCAGGAGAACCTGAACAGAGAAGCACAGCTCCCAGCACTATAACAGCAGATGAGTCATGTCCTGATCTCATACATATGACGGTACCAGGAAAGAAAAGAGGTTTTGAAAGGAGGTACCAGAGAATGTGAAAACACACCTTGTTCCTGCTTAACTGATGTGATGTGCTAATACAAACTCATTGTCAATACAGTTCTTCCAAAGAGGAGCAGGGTTTATCACCTAGAAAATTTAAACAATGTATACTTCAGGGGAAAAAACCACCACCAACAAAACAAACCTCCTGTCTTGCCCTTTCCCTTTAACTACCCTTGACACCTTCCTTGCACTTTCTTTCTTTCTTTCCTCTGGGCGTGTGTGAAGGCCAAGAGATGTAAGACTGCTCAAACCTCAAAGGGGAAAAAGTATGAAGCCGGCCACTTGGAAACCATTTCCTTGGGCAGGAAGCAAGACAAAATGTATCCATAACACATGAAAATTGCTCGACTTTTTGCAGCTCAACTACAAAACTCCTAGTGCTTCCAATAGGGCTCAAAAAGTCATTATATTAAGCACAGGACATTCTACCTAGTGAACTCTTGACCAGCTGGAGAAGATCATTATGACCCCTGCCTGGGTCAGCAATGACACAAATGGATACAATTCTAATTTCCCCAAACCCAAGAACAGCTGTAGTTGAGTAAACTAACAATTTGTGGGAGGATTAGCTGCGTTACAATCTCTCACTCTGTATTCTCCCAGCAGGAAAAGGGTTAGGTTCCCACCTGGGAACAAACCGAACACTGAAAGGTTCATGGTTTGTTTTGGAAAGAAAAATAATTAAAAAAAAAAAAGAGAGGAGAGGAGCTGGAACACCTAGTCCTCTAGTTTGGTGGAGACTGGTTTCCATTTGCTCAACTATCAGGGCATTATTAAGAAAACAACCACATGAGCTTACAGAAATACCTGCAGTTGCACTGCATTATAATAATCGCAATCACACCCCTCCTTCCCTGTTATTTTGTAGTGCTTATGTCCTTCACAGAGCCTCACAAATTTAGGCAAGATAAATTACTACTTCATGGTCAGATATTTTCTATACAGCATCCCATTCTGGGATGACTCCTTGTTGGTTTCAAAAATCACTGGTGTTAAAAATAATAATTAAAAAACAAGAAAAACAACAAAAAAAAAATTCACCACAAACCATTCACCTGGGGAGAGGCTGCAGTGGGTCTCCTCATCAGAAGAGCCAAATGGCAAACCAGAAGCACAGATTTCTTGACCTTCCCGGTGCTGTACTAGCCAGGAGCTTGCAGAGTTTGCATGCACTTTCAGGAAGGGCGAAGCAGCAACCAAACGGAGCCAACATTTCAACTCTCTCCACAAGCAGGAAAGGGTTATGCAGCAGGCAAGACCTTTAAGTGGGAGTCAGGAGACCTGTCTGCAGACAGCTTGTATGACCTCAGGTAAATCCCTTGAGGAACTGAAGCATGCACAGCTCATCCACAAAATGGAGTTAATCCTAATTCCTTCACGGAGTATTGCATAGCTAAATCCACTCTTTGTTTTCAGGTGCTCATGTAGCTCAGCAATGACACTGGTATACGAAGTGCCTAGAGTAGGACACTTTGGGAAGTTAATTCATTCAGCTTTCTCTGCTAGTTAACACCCAGAGTACAAGATGACCACATTTCTCAAAATGGATCAATAACGCCTCACTGCTCTCCTCCATGTATGCAGTAAAAACTATCTGAGGTTCCTTCTGACCGCTGTCCTGAGAAATTCCCGAGATGGAATTTCAGCAAAGTTCAAAGGAGTTTAGTCGGAATCAAGACCACAAGATGAAGGCTGTATTGTTGACTTCGCAATCAAGCAGTCAAAATTTTTTATTTCTTTAAAACATTTAGTTTCTGGTGTCCTACTGTTAATCTGACATGTCCAAAAGATTATGATTTAGGACCCATAAAAAAAATACACCAGAGTGGCTCAGACATCGATTAAAAAAAGCAAACATAAACATCTACATAGGACGCTTCCCCCTCTTTCTGTTTTTTAAATACATAGGTTGCACTGGCTCATACACTGGTTTTATGTAGGGAATAGAAACACTTCGCTCTGGTGCTAGGATTTGAGAGTCACAGAGTATCACCAGAATTGCAGTGGAGATTACAAGAGCTGGCAAGATTAATGATATTTTTCACTTTAAATAACAGAACAGTTTTAACAAATGCTCCTTTAAAAAGAAAAAAAGAAAAGCCTTTAAGAAATTTATTCAATTTGCTTTCCCTGGATGGCTGAGCAGAAGTGCAAGGCAGCACTGTCTGCACAGACCTGAGCGCCAGCTTGGAGGGCTTATGGGAGTCCGTTACTTCTGTACAACAGCTTTCCACTCTGACTACTGCTAACCATTTACAATGTGCCCAACCCACAGCCTAACCCCCTTCCCACCACACGTACTTTTCTCAGAGATCACTAAGAAAAGAAACCCCGCAACTCAAAGAAACTCCAAGAGACACTCATGACTCCAGGGGGCCTTCGCATATTTTCCTGAAGTATATGACACCAGATAGAAGACTTCTCCCTCTTTGCAATCCCTTCACTGAAAGGCATCCCCATATGTGCTTTTTCCTATGAACACCAAGCCTGTAAGCTGCTTTTCCAAGCCAAGAAAAGTTTAAAAGAGGTCATGCCACAGAGAACAGGCTCTGCGCATTTCCTAAGAGGGTCATATTACGTAGAATATCCACCGGAGACAAAGTGTTCCCATCCAGTTTCCCACTTCTTTTGGCATCAAAGTTGCTTTTCTGGGTAGGTGAAGTGGCAAACATGCATTGGGAAAAGATGAATTTTTTTTTCCCCTCTATTTCCTTATCTCAGCCAGAATTCCTCGGCATACTTCTAGGGTCTAACAGAGTGATCCTTGTTATGAAAGCTGATTATTATATTCATTGTTTGGGACTCTCCCCTTCACACACGCAGAGGCACTCAACTTTGCACGGCTTTTTTTCTCTCCTAGAACAACGGTGAAATAATTTTCTTCTTGGACATTAGGAAAAACCTTCTAGTGGTAACAACAGTAAATCAGGGCAATAGGTTGCACTGCCTCCCTGGGCAATCCTGCTGTCAAAGGCTTTTAAGGCCATGCTAGATTGGCAACTGCCAAGAAAGGTTTAGATAGAGCTTGTCCTGCCTTGGGGCGAGGGGACAGACCAAATGAGCGCTGCAGGCCCCTCTCAGCCCCATCTTTGACAGCTTCACAAAACACCATGTAAGTCTGAAGAGTGCAGTGTCTTCTCCTCCTTTAGGCACAGGGTCCGAGCCCGCTGCAGGCGCAGCGTGCTGAGTCTCTGGAAAGTGAAGGGGAATTTTGCCTCTCTGAGCTATGACCCTGGTGACAGAGCAAAAGATCTGCTCCAGAGTGGTAACTGTAGCTGCTGCGTGCAGCTGGAAAAGGGCAGTAATGCCACGTGTGTGGGAGCAGGTAGGCAAAGTAAAAGGGAGGATCCTGAGGCATCTGCAAGGCACAGTTTCCACTACCAGAATGAGATAATCCCCTACCCCGCGGGTTGGTGAGGAAAGGACAGGAGCAAAGCAAACAACAGGAGGGTCTGCAGGGAAGAGGAACCACCCCCCCCCCCAAGCCACTGAAACCAGTTACACCCCAGTCACCCCAGCAAGCTTCTCCGTATGCAGTTATGCATCTACAAACATGGAAAAGAGCAGCCAGCTCTGAGGAGCACCAGGATCCAGTCTATGAGAAACACTGGAAACAAACACAGATCAAAGGGAAACACCAAGCTGTATACACAGCTGGGGCTGTCTTCCCCTGTTAAATAGAGACAGGCAAGTAGATTTTAACTGCAAGCTCTTTGTGTGTGCTTGCACGTAACTGTGTGCATCTGTGCAAATGTGAGTACTCACCCCACATGCGGCCTCTTGACATTACCAAAGTGTAGCTAACAAATGGTATTTTCCAAGCTGTGTGGAAGATTCCCATTCAGCTGGGCGAAATCAGACTGGGCAACCCACAACTCAACCCGCCCCATGAACCACGGCCAAATAGGTGGGAATGAAAGACATAGGAGATACAAAGCAATTTCTTTTTAACCTCTGATTTCTACAATAAACCTGCTACACAGCTTGCCCTTTCAGAATAACTCACTTGAAGAATTTCACTGAGTTTCCAGAATGAGCAGAACACTTCCCATTTAAGGGCTGGACTTTGGCCATGTGAAATTAAAGTGAATTACCCCAAGTGTTTGACAGGTTGTGTCTTTAAGTAGCATTGGAAAGTCCCTCTTGGGAGGAAAACATGGAGGACACATCACCCAGAACTTCCTCAAGGTCTGGGATAGCCGGAGCAATCCCTCCTGCACAACCCAGCTCTGAGCGGAAAGAGCAGAGGAATGCACTGCAGCAGCAGATGGAAATGCTGGCAGCTGCCTGTTCTCAGGTCCTCAGACACTCTTGGCTGACCAGGCTCTTCTTCAAGGCTGGGGACAGCCACAGTGAGCTCCTCAGGGCTGATCTCACCTCTGAACCCTCCTGTTCCGTCCCTTTTCTCTCCTAGGCTGCTCACAGGGAGATCTACCCATATGCAAGCAAAATCAAGTCTGGCATCAACTTTCTTTTCCTTTCCACATATCCCCTCTGACGGGCATGTGGCTTTGCCAGCTTTCACACTCATAGAAGGGTCCTTGCCCTTTCTCTACAAACAAATATACACGCTTATTCACATGAAGAGTGGCATCTATCAAATGCCCTCCTTTCATTGTTGCATTATTCACTGTCCTGGACAGTAAGCCATTTGCTGCAGGAACCCTTGGCACCGCTCTCCAAATGGCTAAGCACAACTACAGCACTGTAGAGACAAGCAGGGGGAGCAACAAGTGCCCAAGTGAAGGAGCAAGTGTTCATTTGAGAGTCATTAAGAGCTGTGCTTCTAAATGATTCAGATGCTTTTAGATCCCACCATAGCTCAGCAACCAGTCAACTCAGAGATAGCAGGCTGCACTTGACTTTATAAGCATGACTAAGTTTTGTGCAGCTGTTTACTACCTACCATGATAAAAACCACACCCTTATCATATGAACTGTTATCAGCCTGGACCATGCGTGAACCCACTGATACCATTCACAGAGTCTACTTCTATGAAACTAACACTGCATTTCAAGCTCACGTCCTGTTTCCTCTGGAGGTTTCAGTGCGTAAGCTTTTTTCTATCAATTTCTGTTATGCCTCCTTCAGCCTGTCCTGGGCAGAAATGCTTGTACAGGCAGTTACAAGATCACTATGCAACTGCTACATCCCCCTTCCTGCCTCACCTTCTATGAGCTGAACATGCTCATTTGCAAAATCTCCCATTCAGGACAATCCCTTCTTCACCTTGAGTCTTAAGGTACTCTACTTAAACTCCTGGGCAAAAAAAGTAAGAGCAAAAAAGCATCCATCCTTTGCAGAAGCTTTTCATTTTTCCCTAAATAAGTCATGTGGCTTTATGAATGCACTCTCAAAGGTAAATAATTAACAGGCAAGAGGGACAGAAAATCTTATTACATAGCTAATGGGAAGTGACGCTCAGGCAGCAGTGTACACATAAAGGATACCTTCAAAAGACAGCCCTTAATTTTTTTAATGGAACTTTGGGCAGAAGACAACTCATCCCATTGCTCTGGGATCCAGGGATTCCTCAGTACTCCTCCAGACTCGGGCATATTCAAAACCTTTAGAGATTCAGTCCGCATCTGACAGACTGAAGTGCCACCTTTGAAAAAAGGGGATATTCCAATTTTGCAAAGGCACTGTAGGGATTTACCAAAGAGCAAACACAAAGAATGCTAGGCAGAGATGATCTGTATTTCTGCAAAAATTCAAGCTCTCAAGACACACAGAAGGGGAGGCAGGAAGATGACACCATCTACCGCTATGTTCTGCCACGGCCCTGACTTAGCCCTGTCCACATTACCCGATGGTTCAGGAGAGGAGAATTCCTGACCCTTGGTTGCATGTTGCCCATTTAATTGTTTTATGGTTGTCACATGCACTGTTTGGGAGGAAACCTGCCTGGGCTGTTTGCCCACAGCTATGCAAACTGCTCGGGGTGACCAGCACCATTTACAGCCAGGCAACCACCACAGCAACTGCGAGATGAAGCTCTTCGCCTTCATTTCCCAGACAAGGCTATGAATGCCTGTTACACACCTGCAGTACCCACCACAGTGCCCACAACAAGGGGCTAGACCATACCGCGCCAAGCCCTGCCAGCCACCGACAGCAGCAAAGGTACCTTCACTTTGTGCGCCTCTTTCTCTTTTCAGATGGGAGAAGATGAGAAGGCAGCAAGACAGCGTCATGCAGCACCTCCTGGCCCTGGGCAACACTGACCAGGAGGACACTGAGGGGGACACAAGGAGTGAGGATGAAGTTTTGAAGAAAGCTGAGGTGGGAAAGGGGAAACTTTTGTGAAGGAGAAGAAAAGCAAGCAAATGGCTGGAGATGTGGATCAATGAAGCAAAGGAGTGGGTCGATGCAAACTTGTTCCCACGTGCCCATTACTCCAGGCACTGGATCCGTGTGTGTTTCTGCTCCTCACCTGTTAAATGGGGGTGTCTGACTCTTCCCACCGCTCCTTGGCATATCGTAAGGCTATAGGTTCTCAAAGTTCTGATACTTCGGTAAAAATCGGCCACATATACAGAAAAGAGAATGAGAAAGTTTCTTGCCTACATTTCCTATCCCACGCTGAATTTCCTTTGGTTATCACAAGTCTGCATGGGCTATGTTGCTATAGTACCCTCAACACACATACCAGATACAGATATAAATCAGCACACAGAACTCCAGCTTCTGCCCCAAGAGTACAAAGTCCTGAAACTTGTAGTTAACAGGTAATCTGTCTCAAAAATTATATTGCTATTACCTCATCTTCTCTAAGGCAGCAACTCCCCAAGCAGCTTTTAGCTAGTAATGCTTTCAGGCCCATGAGCAATGTTAGTCACTTGAACAAGAAAGTTGTTGCATCAGAATTTCTGGCTCTCAGCACTTCAACAAATGGCACCCCAGGAAAAAAAAAAAAAAAAAAAAAAAAAAAAAAAAACACAAAACCAAAAAAAAAGACTGCAAATTCTCCAGAGATGCATTTGGGAGAGAGGTTGCAAGTACAGAGCCCTGACATAGTTGCAAACTGAGCCAGGAAAGCTGAATGCTTGACTTCCTACCTGGGGCCAGATTGCTCCCTGGTCCAAGCTCACTGATTACAGAGAGGATTTGCCCAGTCTAATTTTTTAAGGACAGCCATGAACATATCTAACTGCAGAGGCATCAGCCTGAAAGAAAACTGTGGCAACACATCCAAGTAGAAATTTGAGGATGCAAGTTTGGGAAGAGGTTCAAGAACCAAAGCTGGCAATGATGCACTCCAAGTCAGATACCATCTAAGTACACAGGACTGCTTTCATTACACATCCACAGCAGCTACCAGACCCCCTCCTGGCTCCCTGAAAGCAGTAAATAACCAGTAACACACCATTTGATACCTCTTCTATTCACTACTCTGGAAATATTAAGTACAGGATGCTGAATGCAAGAACATAGCCAGCAAGTGGGGAGACCTGACTGCAGAACATGTTTCCTTCTAAGATGGGGTTTTCTCTAAAGTCTCCCTTCTGGAAGGCAAGGCAACGAAAGGATTCTCAGCATCAGGCCATTATGCCAAGGCCAAGCAGATTGCGCTGACATTTCTTTCTACACTATGGGAGGAAAACACAGCATAAAGCGTCCCTAAAACACAGCTTAGTTGAGAAGTGTTTTGTGATAAATATTTGTTTCTGAAAACTGGCTTATAACAGTGATTTTGTTGTGCAACATTGTTGAAACAAAAACATTTTGCTTTGCAACAGTTTAGCGAAAATAGTAGTATTGTTCTTCTTCCTCTTCCTTCTCCAACTGCTGTTGGATTCATAGGGGAGGTGTGGAGATCTAGGAGCAGGAAGGAAGGCAGGCATGCATTCATTCTTCACTGCATCACTTTGAATAAAATATAAAAAAAATCATATCGAAACTAGAAATTCCAATATGAGCAGTACTGAAGGACTTCCAACAAAATGAGGATCATTTTGTTTCCTTCAAATTTTGTCATGGAGACTAACTGTCCCTTTTCAGCAACTTTACTCAGAGTTCAAAATGTTCTGCTGCCCAGCCAACATGAAAGAAAGCCTTCGCAGACTTTCGATTGTAAGTGAATTGAAATGCTGCTTCTGCACAAGGAGGCACTTCGCATGAACAAGTGTGGTGGTCAGTAAAAGAGACTGGATCACAGTTTTACAGCACCTTACTGGTGAGTTTCCAGAGCAATGCAAAGAAATAACCACAATACAGCAAAAAGCAGACTGACACTAAACAATGACAACTGAGACTGAACGAGTCCACAAAGAACATCTCTCAGATAGCCTTACTCCACAAACTACAGACTTCACTCTCTCTGAGTTAAGCAAAATCAGGCACAGTAGTGTAATAGTTATCCAGATCTCCTAGAGGAGCATGTTTCAGCTCTGCTGACAATTGTTAGCCCCAGCTGAAAATGGAGGCATCTGTCGTCCAAGTGACAGAGTCGAAAACAGCTAGCTACCTGAGCTCTTGTTCCATACTGGCCACAGAGACAGACGGGTTCAGCTACAGTTCCCACAAGGAGCAAGTTGGATCAGTGCACGCTCTGACCTTTGGATGTGTCAAAGAAAGATGCATGCTTAACTGTGTTGGCCATGGTTTGACTGCTGCAGGGAACATCACAGGTTCCAAGTTTTATTAATGAGGAAAACAATATGTACTGTCAACATTTGCTACATGAAGCTGACATGAAAACAAAGCCCACTCCAGAGAACAAATGAAATTTACTGGATTAGTTTCTTGTTCCAGCTGTCCTGATAAATAGCATTGAACTCAACACCACATTGATTAGTTGGTTCAAGACAAACACTGATCAGATTGCCTTGGCAAGTATATATAGCACTACAAAAGTACTATCATCCATGTCTATTCAGAGCAGCAAGGATTCACTATACTTTCATTCCCCTTCCCTCTATCTTTCCCAGCCTAGACAGCATGTCTGCACTATTTAATAGCAGAACTATTTAAATGCCTTATGTGAAATGCTTTCCCCTCCTTCTTCTCTTGCATTTTGCTAATAGACACACTCAAAACCCTGTTCTAGAGAAACAGAACCAAACTGTGCAATTGCCGCAGAGCCTCAGAAGGCCCCACGTTTCAGTGCAAGCTGACCCAGGTCATGGTTTTCTCCTAAACGTTCAGTAGGGTTTTTCCTTTATCTCATCCGCTACCTCAAATATGCAACCTAGTGTAACAGTCAGCTCTGCATGAGAAACCGTTTCGGAGAAACACTCTGCAATAAACAGACTCTCACATTAAAGAGAGAATGGGTGGGGAATCAACAGAAGATAGATGGGGGATCCTGGTAAGAATCAGAAAGGCTAAAAAACACAGTACTCGATCATTGCTATGTGTCTGTCTTCTTCACATTGTTTCTGATCATCTCAAAAGATACCAGAGAGAAAGGATCTTACATCACTTCACTCTGTGCTTTTACACTAAACACAACTCTTCAGCAACTTGGATAGGAGTAGTTTTGTCTCCTTCAGACTTTGTCCTTTTTAAACAAGGTATTTTTGCAAAGCCATTTTTTGGCAGGCACGTTAAAGGACTAAAAAGTATTGTTTTAGTTACGCCTTGCAGCAGATGAGAAGCAGAATACTGGTTTCTTGTTTAAATGCAAGCTATGACTCATCCTGGGCAGAGATAAACTGAAACACATTCCCATTAAATAAAAAAAACACAAACAATTTTCCAACATGAGGATTAATGACAGATAATAACTATAAATTAACTTTAATCTTTTATAAATCAAACAAAGCCCCTTATATAAACGTCACTGCAATCTTTTCAGATTAAAAAAAAAAAGCAGAAAGAGGAGTCACTTAAATATTACAGTTAATATTCGGTACCAAATCAAACAGCTCCTTAGCAGAACCACTGGAGTTTTCATGAAGTATTTCAAGACCAAGAAAAGGAGCGAAGCTTAAAACATCACTTTAATTTTTTTAATATATTTTTAGTTACTTTTTGACAAAGGGATACAAGATTCTTAATCCTGATACACTGAAACATCATCAGCTCTGCAACACTGAGTCCAAGTTAGATCGCGTATTTAAAAAGGAGGAGAGCATTTTGTTTTTCTACTATTTTCTTGCTACTGCTTGAAAGAAACTCTGTGTAACTGTTGAATGGGTTAAAACAAAATTTAACTGCACATAAGAAGGCTGCTGTTCGCAGACAAGAGGGGAAAAACCAGAGTCAGAGACCTAATAGTGGACAATTTTGAAAATTATAGTGTGTGTCAATAATGGAGATAACAGTGAGATTCAAAAGGAATAATCTCGAATAATAGAGAAAATGAGCACCTGCCAGCCACAAAGCCATTAGTATCAGGGCTTTTATCTTTGCAACAGTTAAGTCTGGAGACACTGACAAACTTAACGACACAGCAAATAAAACACGGTGAAAATCTAACTGGGAAGCAATCCCCTTCACTCAGAAAACACTGCTGTGGAGTTTGAAAATAAATGCTTCCAGTACGAAATTCACTGTCGAAATCATTGGTAACAAACACTGAAAACCCAGCATAACCACTACAGGGTCTAGCTGAGTTTGCAGATGTGCATAGCTGCCATAGCATCTGCATTAAGGGACAGATAATCCCAAACCAGAAGCAGCAGGCTCCTGACCAAAGATCCCAGATATAGGAGTTTGCCTGCACAGACCACCCAATGTGATCAAACGTGTGTCCTTCCCAGAAAGACGAAAACCAAGGGCTTGTAAAACCATGTCTGTTACACAGATCTGGAATATAGTGCTCTGGGAATGGGAAGCCCTGGAGGAAATGAAAGGCAGGTCCTGCCTGACCAACCTGATCTCCTTCTATGACCGGGTGACCCGCCTAGTAGATGAGGGCAAGGCTGTGGATGTTGTCTACCTGGACTTTAGTAAGGCCTTTGACACGGTCTCCCACGGCATTCTCCTGGAGAAGTTGGCAGCTCACGGCTTGGATGGGCGTACACTTTGCTGGGTAAGAAACTGGCTGGATGGCCGAGCCCAGAGAGTGGTGGTGAATGGAGTTCAATCCAGTTGGCGGCCGGTCACGAGCGGTGTTCCCCAGGGCTCGGTTCTGGGGCCGGTTTTGTTCAATGTTTTCATCAATGATCTGGATGAGGGGATTGAGTGCACCCTCAGCAAGTTTGCAGATGACACCAAGCTGGGCGGGAGTGTCGATCTGCTCGAGGGAAGGAAGGCCCTGCAGAGGGATCTGGAGAGGCTGGATCGATGGGCCGAGGCCAACTGTATGAGGTTCAACAAGGCCAAGTGCCGGGTCCTGCACTTTGGTCACAACAACCCCATGCAACGCTACAGGCTTGGGGAAGAGTGGCTGGAGAGCTGCCCGGCAGAAAAGGACCTGGGGGTGCTGGTCGACAGCCGGCTGAACATGAGCCGGCAGTGTGCCCAGGTGGCCAAGAAAGCCAACAGCATCCTGGGTTGTATCAGGAATAGTGTGACCAGCAGGAGTAAGGAAGTGATCGTGCCCCTGTACTCGGCACTGGTGAGGCCGCACCTCGAGTACTGTGTTCAGTTTTGGGCCCCTCAGTACAAGAAGGACACTGAGGTGCTGGAGCGTGTCCAGAGAAGGGCAACGAGGCTGGTGAGGGGTCTGGAGCACAAGTCTTATGAGGAGCGGCTGAGAGAACTGGGGTTGTTTAGTCTGGAGAAGAGGAGGCTGAGGGGAGACCTTATCGCTCTCTACAACTACCTGAAGGGAGGTTGTAGGGAAGTGGGTGCTGGACTCTTCTCCCAAGAAACTAGCGATAGGACGAGAGGAAATGGCTGC
Source organism: Fregata magnificens (assembly GCA_013389945.1). Taxonomy (NCBI): domain Eukaryota; kingdom Metazoa; phylum Chordata; class Aves; order Suliformes; family Fregatidae; genus Fregata; species Fregata magnificens. The sequence continues at coordinate 198,886 of WAAD01042327.1, forward strand.
AAGTTGCATCAGGGGAGGTTTAGATTGGACATTAGGAAGAATTTCTTTACTGAAAGAGTGGTTAGGCATTGGAACAGGCTGCCCAGAGAGGTGGTGGAGTCGTCTACCCTGGAGGCGTTCAAAAAAGGTATAGACGTGGCACTCCAGGGCCTAGTTTAGGAGTCATGGTGGTGTTAGTTGATGGTTGGACTTGATGATCTTAGAGGTCTTTTCCAACCTAATGATTCTATGATTCTATAAAGACCTTGCCGAGAAGGCTGATGGTTAGGAGTCAGGAACAGGTGGGGACTAGGGAGCATAACTGAGACAGAAGGACAGGAAGAGAGCGAGACAATATTACACCAACTGGGAATGGGAAGACAAATTCTGTAGCAAGGAAACAGCTCATCAACATTCTGAAAAAGGTGGCATAAGGGGAAGCACAGGTAATAATACTCCTCTCACTAGTAACATATATAATAACGTGGTGGACTGTAGTCAATCCTCATGATATCCCCACCCCAGGCAGTATTACTGTCCTCAGTTAAAGACAGGGAATCAAGGCAGAAACTTCCTCAACTCACACAGATAGTTGGTATCATGCATATCGTAAACCCATCAATACTTGCCAGCCCTTAGCTGGACAGTAAGTATGTAACGCTAGCTGCTGAGGTCTCACCCACAGAGAGTTTGAAGCTTCACTGCCTGCCCCACAAGCCTGGGGGAATAAAAAGATGGTCACAGATCCACGCAAACCTGCCCAACATGAGAAGACCAGGTTGGTACAGGGAAAGATGGAGACAGATCTGCTCTAAAGCTGTACTGGGGGCAAGCAGCGTTTGCAGTAACAATTAGATATGCAAACAAGCACATTGAAAATTAGTGACGGTTTACCGTTGTCATGGAGAAAAAAAGCACCCTCCGTTCTGGGTCAGACCCAAGCACCGCATTTTCTTTCCCTCATTGGTAAATAAAACTGTAGAGAGCACTGGAAAACCCAGGAGCCAACACTTCTCAACACAGCTCAACCTGGGACTGGAAAGGTTGAGGCTCAGGGGGTTCAGGAGACCAACATAACCCAAATAAAAAACCTCTCTGCATCACCCCAGAAAGGCAGGACCAGGTCAACTCTGTAGATCCTCAAAGCTACCAGGAGGTAGAAGCACAGCCTGGAAGAAAACACCGACACCATGCAAAGGCCAAGCTGCTTCCCAGCACTCCTGCTCCCAGGGGAGGCAGACGTGGGGGAAACCGAGGACGTGATGCACAAGGTACTCAGCTCCAATTCCCTTGAAGCTACATGGGAAGATCTTGTCTGAATGGAAACACACACTTGGCTTGAAGCCTCTGTGTATCTTTGGCCATCTTTATAGCGCTCCAATCCCTTGTTAAATGATGGCTGCTAAGAGTGAAGAGGAGCCAATCAACCTATTTAGACTCAGCTTTCCCACCCTGGGGGCTTCTTCATAGGAGCAGCTGGCCAGAGCACTGCCTTTGTTCCAGCAGCCACAAAAAAACACAGACACCCCCCTTCAGCCCTCCTAAAATCCCACAGAAAAGCCAAGATAAGTTTATAATGGAAACCCTGACACAACCTTAACTATAGCATCCTGAATGGAAGGCGATAATCTGATCTGTGTGTGAACTAGCTCCCCTTGTCTCAATGGTATTTATCTTACTTTAACTCCTGTTACAAAAGGGTTGAGTCATATAGCAAAGCTAGCCAAGTAACAAAACTGCAAAGCTTGCTGAAACTTCAGATTCAAGGATAAACAGGCGCAAGCCTAAAACAGGTTGGAAGAGAGAGTCTGTACAGGAGTGCTGTTAGCCAGACCTCTGAGCCTCTGGACAATGGTATTTTCTTCTGCGCCACAGACATTATCACAGCCCAGCGGAGGGGTGGGAGGGAGAGGGTGTAGAGCACAGGGGTCTGCCCTTTGGTTCATGGTAACACATATTACCCAGGGCCCAAGAAACCTGATCCCGTAGCAACCTCATGTATGGAAAGTGCCCCAATCAGATTTCACTGTGTCAGGAGAAGAACAGTATTTACTCTGCATACAGATTAGTCACAAAACTGGGTCACTTCTTGCCTTTTCAGAGAGAGGAAAAAAACCAGCCAAAAACAAGGCTTCTTTTTCAGATCTTTTTGTGTCTTCCCCCCCCCCCCCCCCGCCCCGACTTTTAAAACTACATGATGCAGTGTGGTCATTCACAGCTGTCTAAGCTGATCAAACAGCACCTGCATATGTAAGGTTAAAGCACATTACACTCACTAGGCTTGCATTTCTTAGAATTCAGCTCATTAGCTACTTACCGGTTCTTTTCTAGTTCATTGTGCGTAGACCTGGAAGATAAACAAAAATTTGGATTAGCCACCTTTGACCTCTCAGCACCAAAGTTCAATTGCTGCAAGCTGTACACATCCCCAGCAGCATATCGCAGCATAAAGCCAACCAACTACATACGTTAAAATCCACAGCTATAGCCTCAGCCTCCCTGCTGACAAGAGATTCCTCCCCTCCTAAGTCTGTATTTACCTGCTATGTGCAAAGCTGGTACTCTTACTGGTGCTACAGAAAATCGTCCCTGGAGACTTAAAGACACACAAAATCGCAAAGAGAGGCAATGATTAGAACAGGGGACCAGAGTCAGCCATTTCCGGACTACTTCTGGCTCTGCCACCAACTCAGTACAGGACTGCAGTTATGTTTCTTTGTGCTTCAGTTTCTCCATTCACACTGTAAAAATACTGGTATCATCTGCTAACACAAGAGCTCATGGAGTATTAATTTATGCACATCAAATACATGGGAACCTTCCAGCAGAATTGGTTCTGTAAGGACAACCCCTGGAGCCCTTCAGCGGTCACATGCTAGATTTAGCAAACTTAGTAGAACTCCAGATATGGCCAGCATTTGGGCACGAAACAGGATGGCCAATACTGTCATGTTTGCAAACATCAGCGGCACTGAGTAGCACTTTTAGGATGCCTGGAAACCCCTCAGGGATTGAAACAGCACTGCCACAGCACTAGCTTGCAGCAAAGCAAGTCACCCATAAAGTGGCACTGTGACCACTTGACAAAGGAGGGGGCTTTGTCTTTATACCTGCCTGCCACGCCAAGCACACTGCCAGCACTCCCTAATTTAGAGCTCGCAGCTTGAAAATGAGGCCGACTAGAAACAAAAGGGAAACAGGCAAGTTCATTCTCCTTGTCTCTGTGATGAAAGCATGAGTGGCAAAAAAAGCTTAAATCCTTTCAGGATTTCTAATCTAATGATGTTATTAGTAACCCAGGTACGGTTGTTAAGGATTATTTAAAAAGGATAGCCATTTATCCAACATTTCTCTTTAACAGAAGGTCACCTTAAAATAAGAGTAAAAGGAACCCAAGAGCTTAATAAAAAGGATCTATTTTCTGTAATTTGGCATTACATTTCTTCCAGAGCTCTGAGAAGATTATCCTCTATCCCCGATCTGGAGAATCCCACAGAGAATTCTACAATTAGGGAACTGAATGGAGGATGTGCTCCAAGGGAAACCCTGTCATAATTAAACACTTCTCAAGAAAAAGGCAGGAGGAGCACTTAACAGGTGTTAGAACCTCATTGAAGATGACGAATAAACCACAGACATCTGTGAAAAACAAGGTAAATTAGTTGTAGCTAGCTGTGGCTGAGAGTTGCAGGTGGCCAGAGGAAGAACAACACCTTGCCATACGTCTGTGCAAGGTATACCGTACAGCCAGGTATGGGATACCCTAAAGGCGAGACAAACTATAGCCAAACCCCTAAAGTGGAGGAAACTCCTAAAGCAAATCCTTCCCTCCCAAAAACAGAGGATCCCTAAAGTCTGGTTCCCAGGAATCAAAAACACGAACATAATATTTAGTCCAGAAAATCTCCCAAATGAAACCTACATCTCCTGCAGAGTTTAAACCAACAAAACCCATTTGTCCAGGCAACTTGGATTCAAATTAACCCACCAGGGCTGGGCTGAGGCCCTTTAAAACCACTGCCCGTATGTTCTCTGGAACACACTTATTGTTCTTATTTACTGTATGTTCCTGCAGGAGACTTTGCACTCTTCTTGGCTATGACATTAGCAGTTATAAAGCCAGAGATATGCAATGGCTTGAATTCCTATATTATATCGAGCCAATTATCAAGGCCAGCACTGAAAGAACAAAGTTTGGCCCACTGCTGTGAACAAAATTAAAACAGCAGGTTCTCCCTACTCCTCTCACACAGGAGACTCTTTATTACCTATCTGCCTTCTGATGAACAAGACAACTGAGAGGGGTCACAGGCTTTTCACCAAGTCAGGAAATTTATGCTGTGACTTTTAACCATATCGGTGGCAAGGAAAAAAACCAAACACCACCACCCCGGCACCCCCCAACACTTTCCCACTGAAGCTGAATGCAAAGGGAAGAATCTCAGGAATGCTGAATAAATCCTATGGATGTTACTTCTCTTACCTGCCTATGCTTTGCTTAGTCTTACTGGGGACATTTGGAAAAAAGTTTTAATTTTTCCTTTCATCTAAATTTAAGAAAAAAAACCCCAGCACCCCACTACCACCATTCACTAACTCTAATTTTCTGTGCCAGTTTCCCTTTGCTTGGACAATGGACACAGAAAAAAACCCACCCTCTCTCTTCTGTTCATAATTCATTTCGTGTAGCTCCTGATCTAGAGATTCATTTTCTCCCCTCGTCGCTGGGCTGCACATCTTACTATGATTTATTTGAAGTTAAACAAGGACAGCGCTGTCAGTGAAGTGGAAAAGAGTACAGGAACCTCTGTTGATACTACACTCAGAAAAAAAAAAATCTTTTAAATAGGTACAGAAACAAATGTAACCGGACCTCTTTAACCAAGCTGGTCTTATAATCAACTGAGAACCTAGAGAGTATGACCAGACTGAAATCAAAGCTCCATCCTTGTACCCTATCACCAGCTTTTTGATGGGTACAGGATGAATGCCACAGCTTTAAACTGTCGCAGCACTCAGGGAACATTTCAGGGTTACTTGTAACACTCTGCGTTCACAATACCAAGGAACTGGTGCATTCAGTGTGATGTTGCTTGGCTGCTGTTGATAGTCAGTCACAGCCTGTGACACGCAGTGAAATAAGGACACTGTGTTGAGCATGGACCACAAACCAGAGGAGCTCACATCCCCGGTGTCAGGCGGACAGGGCAAGCAGGACCTTGCCCCCACCTACAAAGCTGAAACTACAGCCACGCGGGTACAGACATGTTCAGAGAGGAAAACAAAAGCCCCAGCACGTGTACTGGCAGTGCTCAAAACCTCTGCTGCAATTTAAAAGTAGCTTAAGCACAACATCTGCAGGGTCCTCATTTAAAAGCCAGGTTTCTATAGCAGTCAGTTCTTTAACAATAAATTTAAAACATCCAAACTGATAACAACCCCTAAAAACTGAAGGGATGTTATATAAGGAGGAAGATCCTGCTGACTACATTTTGAAAACAGCTTGTGAAAAGATCAAGGCAGAGTTTTAGAAGCTTAACCTAAAGGAGTCAAGCAAACAACAACAAAAACCAGCAGAGCAGTCCCCATCACAATTTCAAACAACAAAAAGCTGGAAGAGGAGAAACTGAAGTTTATCCCTTTTTACCCCAAACACCTGAAACTAAATACAAAATAGGAAGAAGCAGGGAAGCAGTAATTGTCAGTCATTCTAATTTAAGGTCAGATGCAACAACCTTTTTGTGCCAGTTACTGTGCCAGTGCCCGCAACTTTGCTATCCAACACTGCAACAAGGTGTTGCCGAAACATTAAGCTATACTGAATTCCCCCAGTCAAGGAAACATTGTAAATAATTTATTACTTTATCCCATTTTCTTTATTTAAATAAAAATCACTCCTACCATGGTAGAGGCAGTCAAATTTTCCCCGAGCACAGGTAAGCCAACACAACAAACTGCATCAGGGAGGAACAAGCTCTAAAGAGCATTGAATTCATTTGTCATTGGGTTTTTTACTGTAATTAAAATCACAAAGCTGCCACATGACATTAAACACAGCTGACCTTTCTGGTTTACACATTTAATATTGATAAATAGCCCAACAAATGCATTTGCAGCATATCTGCATTTTGGCTTGACTTCTTAGTGAGGTAACTATTTTCTACTGGGAAACACAGCGATCGAGAGCTCTTGTCCTCCGCAATACACAGGTGGCATTTAGACCCAATGACCCTGTCATGTCCTTGTACCTGGTCACCCTCCTGTCTGTATCTGGCACCAGCTCCTGGCTCCAGAGGAGCCCAGGACTCCAAGAGCTCCATCTTCATCACAACAGAGATACCAGTGACTCAGGAGATGCTGCTGGCCATCCATACTGGGGGCCATAAGGGGGTGGGGTGGAATAAAAATCACCTCTTCAAATACATGTCCTTAATGCCAACACAGAGCCAGTGCTTCTCCTCCAAATTCACTCACCCCACTGTGCAGCTTGTGCAAACTAAGGCACAGTTACCTGAATCACGTTCAGTAAAACAGCAAGAACATCCAGCCACAGACCAGGCCAACCATTTTCTGTCTTGCTTCACTCTGCCCAGGTTCAGCCACCTCTACTGCTTATGCATCATCACACCAAATACAATCTCATTCTTCTTCATTTTACAGACCTTTCCCACCTTCTGGCTCTGTTGACACCCATTCACTTGGCCACCAAATTCCCCTGCAGAAAATGCCTTCTTCCATTCCCCAAGCCAAGATCAACCACCCTTCTGGAACCAGTGAACTACATTACTGCTTTCTCTTTTATGCAAGTTCTTCCTCAGAAATGACTCCTATTAGAAAGAGCCAAATGACAAAACAAAACAAACAAAAAAGAAGGGTGATCAACAACTTTTTTCAATTTTAGATCCACCTGTGTCCACAAAACAAAACTTACCGGCTGAAGAACCCCAGTGTTTTGCCAGGGTTTCAAGTAGCAGTGGATCAACACTGTCAGCAGTCTATCAAACCAACTGCACAAGCCGTAGTCTGGGAAGCCTATGGAGAAGCTCCACCAGTAGCAGCGGGTGAGGCTTTCAGCCCAACGGTAAGACAAATGATAGCTGCACAAGAGTCAAATCTTCCTGCCCAGATGGAGATGCTCAAGGGCTGAGTTTCTAAGGGAGTTGTGAACCCACCTCACCTCTCTGAGGCCCAGGAGTCTGGCTCGCGGAGGGCTGCACAGGAGCCTCGGGAACACAGTAGCTTATGGTACTCAATGCTGCCAAGAGCTCCTTGGAGAGGAGTGGGATGCAGCTGAACAGAAGATGGCATAACTGGAGCAGAAGTCCTGCTGCTGCTGTCCTTATGCCCTTTGCAAGTACCAGCCTCAAGTCCAACAAGAACCTCACCTCAGCCTTGATTATCAGCAAATCTAACAAAACATTTCCTTCCAAGCAATACCAGAGACAAAAGTTATCTTCGCCATTACTATCCCATGATCCTCCTACACTGTCTGGCCTTGAGGTCCAGAATAAATGCTTCTCCATGAGGAGCTGAAGTGAGGAGACAGAACAGACTGTTTCACCTTCTCACTGATGTCAGTGGAGATGCACCAGATTAACCTGGCCCCAAACTCTGGCTAGTTTTTCTGTCACTCTCAGATGGATAGGCTCTCAGATTCCTTCCAAGGCTCTGATCAAAGCTGTTTTCCTAGGATCAAGCCAGACCCTTTCCAAAGTTCACATTCTCCGTCTACAACAGAGAAGGGGACACAGCCATACTGGCATCTGTTCGTGTTTATTCATCTTTGGAAAAGGAAAAATGGCCCCACAGTCTGTTTTCAGCTCAACAAGAGGTAAAGAGCTCCTTCATGCGGAAAGTCACCTACCCCTGGGTTTCTACACAGTATCCTGAATGCCTCCCACAACACTCAAGTCAAAAACAACTTTAAAAGGTACACTGCACACATCCCTTGAAGAAGTAAACGTCTTGCAAGCCACCTACAGTATTTACACAGTGCCTCTCAGTTTGGTACCTGCTCCTAAAAATCATTATTTGTTTGCAACACCGGAAATGAACTCTTCACTAACACTTCTTATGCAGGGGGGGACAACACCAACACACAGAACAGCTAAATGATTTTCCCAAGGTCACACAAGGAGCCTGTGATGGAGCAGGGTACTTAACTTCAGTTCCCTGAACCCCAGGATAAGGCTTGCATGGTTTGTTTGCTGTTCTCAGGCATCCCAGAGAGACATCTTACAAGGACATTTGTGCCATCTTGGGTCAAAGACAAAAAAAATATGACATAATCATTGTAAGCTGCAAGTGGGAAAGTGGAAAAAAAAAAACCCAAACAAACCAACAACAACCCAAACCTAAACCAGCACTCACGTCTCACCCACCGGCTGCCAAGTGGGCCAACACTACTCTCAGACACCACTGACGAGGTGCCAGAGAAGAATCTAAAATGGGAGCCAAGAGCAAACTAATATTAGTTTACTGATAAAACTCATCCAATAGACACATCAGGCATAACCCTCAGGTGGGGAAGGAACTGCAGCCACAGTCCCAAACAAAGCACGCTGTTCTGTTGGTGCATGTTCTGCTTTTTCAGCACAAGGGAGGAAAGAGCAGGAAGACAGCTCTTCTCTGCTGAGCACCATGAGTCTCTTCCAGTCCCTGGACTGAGCTCCCCAAAACCAGAGCAACACCCTGATAAGCAGCACAAGGTGGCACTCTGCGGGGGAAGGGTTTTCCAAGCCAGGCCACACAACAGCAAGAATGTTGTTTTGCATTCACTGCTGCAAACTGGGGCCAGCAAAGAAGTCCCCAGCTGGCTTCCCTCCCTGCTGTACTGGGAGCACATGTGCTGGTGTGGGCCTTCTGCACCACCTGAGACCCTACGTGCAGAGGCTGGTTCTAGCCCCAAGTGCTAAGAGAAAACTGCCCCATCTCATACACTCCCTCATGCAGGGCCCTGCATGGCCAAGAGGAACTGGGTTTGCTCAACAGGCAGCTATTCAATATTTTGTTTTCTCCTCATTGTTCAATGCGTGGCCTCAAGCCAAACCCTCCTCTGAATACAGAGCTGGTGGTTTCCTTACAGGCTTTTTGACAGGCTCACCGAGAGCAGCGGCTAGGCAGTTCACAAGCACGTTTATTGTCAAGCATCCTCGCTTTCCAAATTGGAAGCTAAGGAACAGGGAAATCAGAGTTGCAGCTTCTCATCCCTCTGAGTGCCTCTATGAAGACCCCCAAGGGCCTGGTTTTCTGGGCCACTTTACCTGTTCAAAGCACAGCTCCCGCTGATGCCCCTTGCGGCTGTGCATCATCAGCACTTCCGCAGCTCAGATCCCAGGCTCATACCTCAAAAAATCACAACATGAGCAGTAGACTATTTGGGGGTCTCCTATGACAAGCAGTGCTGAAAGGGACTTGCTGAATGTAGACAGGGCTGCTGACAGGGGCCAGGAGTGAAGTGAGTTCTCCAATGTGCTACTCACTGCTCCATTTGTCTGCCTTCTAACTTCCGTGACAAGCGAGCAAAGGTCCTACAGAAACCACCTCCTTCCCCCCCCAGCCTACAGTTAACCACATCAGAAGGGGCTGGTGCACACAGATCAGACACAAAGGCCGACGTGTTCATTTTGGGAGGTATCTTAGCCATTTCAGTAGAGAAACCATAGCCCACCTCCCTTGGACATGCAGCAGTCGACATCTTCTAGAATGATTTAGAACTTGGCCAAATTCAGATAGATCCTCACAGGTCAGGAAAAAGTATATTCCTTGCCTTCACCAAGGCAAGATTCCAGTCTATGATCCATGATGCAAGGGAGTTTGAACTTCTTGCAGACAGATTCTTGACTTTTTTTTAATACATTGACAAACCCATGCTTTTCAGGACCTGGTGAGGAGAAATGTCAGGTGGCTTCACCATGGCACCTCCAAGCTCCCCCATGAACAGAGAAGAGCATGGCACAGAATGAGGACAGCAAAGTACAGATGCTTCCTCGCACTAACGTCAGGTGCACGTTGTCCCCCAGGTCTCTCCCAAGTGCTACCTGGGAAGGACAACCTCCCTGCCTCATCATCATGGTCATTCGAAGCAAAATGAATTATTTAAGTAGAATCAGGCACAGACCTCACCCCCTGCTAACACCTTAATCTCTCTGTTCATGAAGTTTTCTCTGTTGAATATTCAAGTGTATTACAGAGCAGGTTAAGGCCTGACACTGCAGAAAGCTCTATGGAGTCCCTGCCCTACCGACTTCCCAGCAGGCTCCATGAGTCTCACTGCATGGTCAGAGACTCTGTCTCTTCCAAGGCCACACCAGAACCAGTCTCATAGTTGCTGGTACTTGCATGGCAGAGAGGTCGGAGTGATTCACAGGAAGAGAACAAAGACACAGCAGGCAATTTTCAAATCTACCTAGAAAACTTAGGATCCTAAGTCTCATCTTCATTCAAACAGCCACGTGCTCCAAAACACTGATTCTGCTTCCTGAAAACAGGATTAGAAAAGTGTTCGCATTACCCCAACGTACAGATGGTGAGAACCATATAATGTGCAGATGGTAGGACCCATGTAGGTCATCTGACCTGCCCAGATCTTGCAGCCTTTGCACAGCAGCCTCGGGAAACGATCCAAGGGCCCAGCATGCCAGCCCTTTGCCCTATACCATGCTTCTCCCCACACATAACATTACCCTTTCGAGGAAGATGGTCATATCCAAAAATAGCCTCAGCAATGTCATCTGCAGAGCAACAGTCTGCTTGGGGAACATGTACTTCTCTGCAACATGCATCTTCTGACCTAAAGAAACTGCCTTCAGATGCACTGGGGAAAATGAGGCTTTTTGAGTAAACGCCACCTGACTGAAACACGCTTTGTCTGGAAAGAAACTGATGGCATTTGTATGGCTGTGGGCCAGGCCAGACTTTCTTCACTTCTATTTAGACTTGTTAGTTAGCTCTCATGTTACAACTATATTGCTGCAATACTGTGCCTGGAGATGAAGGGAAGGGAAATATACTTGAAAACAGGAAAATACATTAACGCTACTGTTAGCTACACATTGTATTAGGGAAACTGAGGCACAAAGACTTACACAGGCTGTAAGAAAATGAGGAAGAGAACCCAGATGTCTTGATGTCTGCGGTTGTATTCTGTCAACAGACACATACTCATCTATCATCTGGGAGATCCATGAAAAAGGAAGGCTCAGAAAAATGGAAGAGCTCTGATTTCTTCTGTTCTTACAGTTCTGGCTCACAAGCAGCAGCAACTAACATGAAGGCAGCGAGGTAGCTACCTCCCACTGCTCCCAGATGGCCAAGCTACTTGTGAAGCAGTTCTGCTGCAGTTTGTAGCCTAACTGTTAAAGGCAAACCAGAACTAGTGCCATGTTACCTTACCATATCCATACATTGTTTTACAGCTGCCCAAGCACCTGGGCAATGACGACTGGAGTAACAGTCTCAACAGCAATCCCAACATCATCTGTCCCTTCCCATAACTTCTCCCTTCTTGATGGCGTAACAGATGGAAGGAGATAAACTAGAAGTGTTCAGAAAATAATTGACTTATTTATGCAGAGGAACTTTAACCAAAACTGAGGCAAAAGAATTGCTCTCAATCCACATGCCTGCTTGTCACAGAGCAAGCAGCAAAGTATAAACAAGTAATTAAGATAATGTTGGAAATCATCTAGGCTACATCAAACTGGATTCATAAAACAACAGAACTGAAGTGAAATCACTTTCATATTAGAGAATGGAAGTTCAGTAGGGAGCACAGAAATGAGAGATGGGAATATATCCAGCAGGATGGAAAAAGCAGGCCTGTTCCCTCTGAGCTGATCAACAAGGCAGTGTCTCATGGAGAAGAGATCCAGGCAAAGGCCAGCCAACTGCACAGCCCCAGAGACCCACAGCCTCTGATCAAGAGCCCAAAACAGTCAACAAAAACAAATCCTATCTTTGTTGGTTCAAAGGGGGTAGGGAGTAGGAGCCAACACTCTCAAGAGGAGAACAAACAGAAGCCAGTCTTTGAATTTGGGCAGAAGTTTGTCAGGAGGCATCAGGAGATGATCAACAGCAGGAACTCCAACAAGCAAGACAATTAACTCAGCAGCGTGACATGGACTGGTCTGTTTGGGTCAGAAAGAGAAATGGATTTGAAAGCTCAACCAGGAGCAAGAAAGGAAAAAGTCAGTCTTACCTACAAACAGGGGAGTAGATGGAAACAACGTTACAGGTGACAACCAATTCACTGTCAAACAAAGGATCAGGTCAGGTTAAACAAAAGCATGAAGGATAAATCCCTGCATGTGTTGTGGATGAGGGATTACACAGAGAAGATACAAAAAGGGTACAAATGTGGCAAGAGGGGAGAAAAATCCAAAACACCTGACAAACAGGGAACACTACTTAAACCAGGGAATTGACTGTACACTGAATATAATGGGAAGAGAAAATGAGGAACAGATGACCAGGTTTGGCCCAAATATCCTCTCTACCATCCCAGGGCACCAAATCTCTCTAGGAGCTGGGGCTAACAACCTTTATATTTCAAAAGACCCTAAGCACCAAAACCTGAAGGTTCTTGCCACCGCGCCAGCACTGCTATCAGTGATGCAGATCAGCCCACGGCAGTTGCAGCACAGCTCTACCTGGGTAGAGCACTGCAACATGAACAGCATGAGCCCTGACTAGCAGTCCCACTGCTGCAAAACAGCATGCTCCTGTAGAGGCTTCCCCAAATCTGGGAGGACAAAGGGATCATGAACCTTCAGCCACAGAGAGCGACAATTCATGGCAGACAGATGCTGCACCAGTGAATTATAGCTAAGTTGCAGATAACATCAACAACTGGGCCTGCTTCTAGTTTACACAAAGGCCTCTTCGCACAACTCTGACAGTCTAAAGAGACCACAAATTACACTTTACACCTACTGAAGGTATCAAAGTATAAATTCAGCCCAGGATCATGGGTTTCTGCATAGGCTCCCTGCCACACAGATCTCCCTATGCATGGCTATATTACTAATACACAAAGGAAAGCAGGAACTGGAGCTCTGCAGGATCACCCCACTTGGAGGGCTACAAAATAAAGAGGGTGACAAAGGGCAACAAAGTGGGTTCCCCCATGGAAACTGCTATATCAACCCTAGTGCTTTTGGAGGCCTCATTCCTCACTAGGGAGCAGGGTTTATGCTTCTCATGCCATTTGCTGGGTTCACCCTCACCTTCTGTATTTTGCCTGGTAACCTGCCAGTTGTACTGCAAAGCCAAGCATCACTGAGAAGACACTGCATACAAAACCTCACCTACACAGGGTATGTTGGGTTTTTTTTCCCCCCAAATTATTGGCAGGATCTCAGCTTCTGATGTAGATCAGTAGAGACAAGGAAAGGCACAACTTAGTGCCAGCAGGTTCAGAAACTTCAGCATCACTATGACTTGCTTGTCTACACTTGCAGACCGCATTGGGGCAAATTACACCAAATGAGCAGATGGGATGTGCTGAGACTGAACTGAGCTATTTGAGTATATCCCTACCTGCCAACCTGGTCTGAACAACTGTAGTCCAGTACAAACCTACAGAAGATAGTGGGATTTTAACAAGGGGTGATTCCGCCTCTCGTGCATAGACCAGCAATCCATTTTCCCAGTCTAGCACTTAAACTGTCATTATGATTTCTCAAAAAGAAGTCATGCTCACACCTAACTATAGTCAACACTGATGGCCAGTCCCTCTCAGCATCTCTAACAGAGAAGCAATCCTTAACAGCTCAGCCTTGTCCAGTTTTCTTTTCTTGAAAAATTAACTAGCACATTCATGTATACTCTCTTCTGGAAGGCAAGATCCCATCTCCAACTATTTCTAGACAAAATTTCAACAGCAGCATGAAGAATCCAGATAGTAATCACACTATTTGTACATTATCAAAATGTGGCATAAATCAAAACATGGCACAGCAAATCTCATCCATTCTCTGTTTTATACATGTGATTTTGTGCTATATGAAGCAAAGCCAAGTCCTGAGATGTGACTAGAGCTCCCTGGCACTACAAGGCTTGAGACAGAAAGCACAGTCTCTATCCCTAGCATATTACACAAGGGCCAGACTCTAACCCACCTACACACAGCGAGTCAAAACCCAACTCTCACTAGCTGTGGAGTAAGGTGTGATCCAGTGCAAGCACCAGCGGCTAAAAAAACAAAAGCCCCCAAACAAACAAACAAAGTATCATGCAGAAACAAATAACAACTGATAGAGGCTAGGAAGCAACAAAGCTGTCAACAAAAAGCCTCAGAGACCAGATCCCTGGGATGTGTGGAAAAGGGTAGGGGCTTTGTGCAGAAAAGTAGAACATGGGCTGACACAGCGACCTAGTCTTTCAGGAACTTCTTACACAAGATAGGCAAACCACTCAGCCCCCTGCACCTCCTCTCCCCCAACAGAATCAGAGCACTGTCCTAACTCCAGAGGATGTAGGAAGGACTGAAAATTGCCAGGTACTCAGTCATCAGCGCAATGCGGGGGCAGTCAACCTCCTCTGACAGAAAAGATATAATATATTTAAAACTGTGCTTAAGCAAGTGTTCACCAACCCCCCTACTCCTCCCCTGCACAGCCAGGTACAGCTGCACAGCACTGCTGTTCTGGTAAATCAGGCTTTCTTGCGCGCCAGACAGCCAAGGTTGACTTGCAGCTACACACGCCACATTGTTTTAGCTTCTGTGCCTGTGTTTGTGAACCTATGGCACATGAAGCCATCACCTGAGGCACATGAGGTACCTAAGGCACATCTACCTGCCCCCTCCAATCCTTGCTCAGGGACACTGTGAACAAATTAAACGTAAAGCCAAGCGTACCTGAGGGTTTCAATAACACAGCCCCTATCCCTACCCTCAAAAAACAGCTTTAAAGGTTATGAGAGTGGAGGGCTACAGAGAAGATTCAGCACAAAACCAAGTGATGGGATTTAGAAGTGTGGAAAAAAAGTTTCAAAGCAGGTGGAGAAGAGTGGACCAACAGAGAAAATGAGGCACTGCACCACTAGAATAGCCAGAAGGGCAAAGAAACCCAGATACCCAGATTTTCAAGACACCACGTCCAAAATGCCTTACCATACCCATTACAGCTGCTGATTCCAAGCTCCACAGGCAACCTGCTACCGGACTGTAAATGTCTGACAGGCCTTTGGGAAGCAGCCTCAGACACAAGGGAGGATAATGGGAAAAGAGGAAAAAGAAAGGGAAAAGAAAGGGAAAAGAAACTGGACACAGATCAAACCCTCCCCCATGGAACTAAGCAATAGATTCTTTGAGTGCCCTTAACAACACAGGCCTCCCGGGAGAGCTGAGGGCTCCTAGCGCCACTGGGAGGGTGCTTGGCATTTCCCCAGGGTCAGACCAAAAAATAACAGGTTCTTCTACAAGCCCGAGAATCTAAATAAAAACAAAACACAAATGACAATCTAATATGGTAACGTAATTTCAGATTCCCTTATAAATCTTAACTTCATTAAACTGATCGTATTATGGGGGCGGGGGGGGGAACCATTTAGTGTCCCTGCTGTTTATTTTATTTCCTGCTGACACAACGATTTAAATTGATTAAAAAGTCTTCTCAATTATTTTCCAAAACGTATAAATATCAAACCAGTCCGATGCTAACTAGCTATAATGAACATTTCAAATAACTGGGTCTGTTTAGAACTGCACCTGTAGGGTCCGTAAGAGCAGTTTCCAGTGACATTGAATGCAAGTTAATGTACCCACAAACCTGTACTCCCAGCATGGACCACTTCACTTCTCTAGCAAGTTTTTAGAACTCAGCTTCTGTCTCAGAAACATCTTCAGAAGGAACGAACATTAAATAAGTGATACTGTATGTTACAATAAATCTCTGCTAATTTTTCATCCCAGTCCAAAAACCAGAAGATACTTTGGTCAAGAGCAAATTAAAAAAAGAGGCAAAATTAAATTCTAATTTAATATGGGTTGGCTAATTGATTTGCTTGTTTTTTTGCTTTTAGCTATGTGTTTGTTAAAGGGGATTTTTTTTTTTTTAAAAAAGTTTCCCTTGTTTATTATGAACTCCAGGTCATAATGACTGAGTCTCCACATATTTTTGCAGGTGGGTAATTTTCAGTACCTAAATATCCCTGACTAAAGCAAGACTGCATATTTGTAAATATATTCAGGTTTTAACTCACATCATGCAACACTAGGTCTTTAAAATACCCATGCAAAACACTACACATAGATAATGTCCCGAGGATTGCAGAGGGGAACCCCTCTGCAGCAATCTGCATGCTGTCAGTTGCACAACCGAGACAAACGAAGGAAGAAAGAACCTGAGCCAGAACACCCTTCTTTAAAAATGCATCATGTAAATTAGAAATAATGAAGCAATGTTTTTCACACCCTCTTATCTGCACACCCCTGTTAAGGGTAGAAAAAAATTATTTTGCTGGGACTGGGAGACCATCATAGTTTTATAAGAATAAGATTTGCTCCACCATTGCCGTCCAGAGCTGGGCTGCCTGTTCCTCAGAACTTTCTGGGTGTTTGTGCTCTGTAAATACCCTGTGCCACATAATCATGGATTATTTGGTTCAATAAAGACCAGCAACAACCCACACATGTCAATTTCTAAAAGTGTATAAATAAAGACAAAAAAAAAAAAGAAAACAACTGTGCTTTGCAGAGGTTGCTAGAGAGACATTTTTACAGGAGGCTTTTAAATGACAAGATCTGCATGAGATCTAAATGCATAATTTCTCTATACTAATTAAAAATTTTGAGACAAAAGTAATCTAAGAAAATCTCTTGTCCGCACATGAAATGTAAGTTCTGCCCCTCATCAAGGGCTTGATATTTAATTCAAAGTCCATTCAAACTCCATTAGACAGAACTTACTGAATTGTCCCTTTAACAGGAAGGGATGGTACAGAGCCTTCCTTAAACAAGGCTGATGCTATACTCAGAGTCACACAAAACACACTGCAGTGAATTTGGAGGCACCCTGAACTTCACAGTTGTCACTTCCCGGCACTGCAGCCATCTGGAAGGCCTGCCATCTCCTACAGCAAGTGCAAGCTGCTACGACTTGCGCTAAAAGAAACTTCCATTTCCAACTGTGTGTCTAAGGCCTGAGCTCCCCAAAAGAACCGCTCTGGTCTCTGCCTGGAGCAGACCTGACGCTGGTAACTCCCTGAGGCCGAAACAAGCATGGGCGGCAACACACTGGGTAACACTCTCACTCTAAAGATGCAATTTGGCCTCAGTATTCCTCATATAATGGAAGTTTTAAATAAGACTAGAAAGTACCTTTTCTGCCCCTCTGTTGCCTTTCCCCCCACATTAATATGTTCAGCCTGTCATGCTAAACGGCTCAGCGGGCTGGTCTCAGCACAGAAAGGTGCCCTGTGAGAGCTATGCCTGGGGGCTCTGTGCTGGGAGGGCACGCTGAGCACCCAGGCCCCAGGGATGGAGAGTGCTCTGCATCCCTCTCTAGCCTACAGGCTTGCTGGAATCAGTGCTAAGGAGCTCCTGAGGGGGATGTGCTTCCAGCCCTCCTCTGGAGAAGGGGAGGTTGCCATGACAAAGGCCTTTGAGAGGAAGAGGTGCGGGATGGAAAAATAGTATGTGAGAAACCTAGAGGGAAAAATACAGATCTCAGTTCAGCATTTGCCATCATTTCCCAACACAAAGTCACTGGCATTTGGGACTTTGGTTCATGGGAAAGAGTAAAGTGCTGCAACTGCCCTGAAATCAGGAGAGGCTGGATGAAGGAGGGAAGCAAATAGAAACATGCAACATACAAAGAGCTCAGGATATGCTGATCCTGATGAAGAAAACTTCCCCACAGCAAGGTGTCCTAACATCACTTCAAACAACCTTTATTATCAAATGCTGCCGAAGCAGAACCACTGCAAGCAAAGGCACCTTTTCCCTAGGCCTTTACAGGTCCTTCCCAATGGCCTTAAGAAAGCTTTAATCACCTGAGCCACCTGCCACCATTTTATGGATTGCACAGGCCTTGCTGCAGTAAAAGCAAGCTTGCAATTGCCTTTTCAAAATTATACTTTACGCTTCTAAAGTTCCTCTATCCCAGAAGGTCTCAACAAGGTCTGAATAATTCTACAGAAGGCAGCAAAAGAAAAACAAAAAGAACAGGAATAAGAGCAGAGAAGGCAGATCCTACCACAGCACCAAGTGATAGGCTTAAATCTAGAAGAGACAACAGGATTAAGAAACCAAGAAATATGGCATTGTATAATAAGAGAAGTGGCAAAAACATGGAGTTCTACAATTACCAAGCAATCAGAAAGCTGGGAAATCCCACTGCCCTGAAAGGCAGAGTGAAAGACAGCTTTGTTTTCCTGAACTGAATTTTTAACACATAGTACGTAGCAGCCAGTCATCTCCCTCTCTCCCGTTTGTCGTAGGGGATCCATTTCAAAACATCATTTCCTTGTTTCAAATCATGCCTGTCATTACAATCCCAAAGCACTCAGGCTGCACGCACGCTATCCCTTAAAAGCGGTGACTTCTGGTTTGGAAAGACATCAGCTGTGTATAATGGGAATAGCTATTGCCTACCTCCTCCCTAAACCCTATGAACAGATCTCCCTATTCCCCTTCCCTCTGCAGCATCTGAGCCTTGGCACAGAGTCAGCTGGCAGTGCCACTTCAGATACAGCTCCCCTGTGTCCCCTCCGCTCTCAGCGCTATGGATCCAGAAGGGACGCTGTACTTGTGTGTCCCAGCTCTGAACGCCCTTGCACTCAGACTCTTCCCATTTTCCCCACAGCGCAAGTTTCTCTCCTCTGCCTCCAGCTTTCCTCTCCAGCTTCATCCTCCCAGCCAGCCCTGCGCCCCACGCTTTCCTGCCCACACCATACCTGTTGGCAATACTTGCATTGCTGCCACTGCCGCTGTGTTTCCTTGCCCGGCTCAGCCTCCGCGTGGGCCTTGGGTCTTGTAGTCCGGGACTTGGAACTGAGGGGAAGGTCGAGGCATAGCCATGTTCGCATTCTGCACAAGAATCAACAGGCAGGGCATTAAAAGAAAAAAAAAAGGGTCATAAAAAAAAGAAGAAGGAAAAAAAAAAAAAGAAGTCAGCAGGCAGGCTTCACCACTAACCCGTCAGCCTAGCTGGGGAAGCCCTTAGCCACAACAGCTCGGGGAAATGACTGATGATGTATTCAGAGGGAAGTGGACTGGGAGGTGGAGAAAAGAGAGGAAGGGGAGTGTAGAGGCTCTGCCAACCTTGGAAGAAGGACAATACCACTCAAACACCTGAAAACGTCAAAAGAAAACCTGACAGCCCAGGGAGCACCTTGTCTCTCTCCTCCTGTCCCAGCTATCTGAACCAGGCAAACCAGGCGTATTTCACCGTGCCATCGAGGTCTCTGCAAAGCCAGAGCCACCCACCACCATCCTTCCTGCCCGGTGGGAAACTTTCACACCAGTCCCCCCTTTTCCCTCCAGAAAACACCTTCACCTCAATCTCCCCCTCTCTGCAAAAGCCTTCCACCTCAGTCACCACCTCCAGGAGCACCTGTCAGCCCTGGCCCTCGTCAACCCCCTCACTGTTGGGTGATCTGCCGCCAGCCCACCAGCGAACACTCGCTCCGACCCCCTTTGCCAGGGCCGCTCTCACCCCTCCACGGGGATCTCTGACCCCAACCCCGCTCCCCCCGGGGGGCTGTTATCCCAGCGCCCCTCCT
>WAAD01042327.1:229525-262577 GCA_013389945.1 Fregata magnificens
CCCCTGTCACCTCCCGTCGCTGCCCGAGGGTCCTTCCCTGCTCCGGGACCCAGGGTGACGGGCGGGCTGGGGGCCTCCGCTACGCCCAGCCCCGGCGGCGCAGCCCCTAGCTCCAGCGGACCCCCCGGCGCGAAGCACCAGCGGTTTGATACGGAATTACTCCTCCTTTCTTGAGCAGTGTCCCCCAGAAAGCCCTCTCTGGCTTCGGACTCCAAAAGCAATTAATAAATGAATTTTTTCCAAAGCAAATCAAAGCTGGAGAGCAGGCAGGGGATGCACCAGCCTCCCCCACCCCTGCGCCCATCCCTGCAGACCCGGGGTCAGGGCCCGGCACACCGTGGCTGGGGCGTATCCTTATTTTCCCCTTGTTTTGCAGCCAGGCAGGTGGAGAAAGAGCGCCCGCGCCCCGGGGAGAGAGCGCAGGGTTGATCTGGACTGAGGAGGAGGAGGTGGAGGAGGGCGAGTCTTCGCACTTCCACAAGCCATCTGCCATCTCGGGTCCGTGAGTTTTGAGGGGGCAGCAGGAGGGGACCCCGCTGGCACTGGGCTGGCAGCAGGTGCCTTCCAACACCCTCCCAGCCCTGCTTCCACCCGCGGTGACAACGCCTGAGCCACGGTGCTACGCGGCAGCGTGAAACCCCGCTCCTGCCCAGCCGGTCCGGTTGGTCTGGATCTGCCGAGGAGCCCTGCGGGAGTGGCCAGGGTGAAGCATCGCCTCAGAGATGTGCTGGGGCACGGGGACCTGCTAATGCCTGGCTGCCATGGGGCTCCGCGGGCCTCGCCGGGCTCGCTGGCCTCGCACTGGCTGGAGGTAAGGAGAGAAGAGAGATCGCGGTGGCATTTAAAAGATGCTGTATTAGCAAGTGTTAATTGGTACCTGGAGCCCGCAGCATCACGGGGACCTGAATCATCCAAGAGGGGACGATGCCCCAGACGGCAGCGCATGCAATGAAGTCCCTCCGGCTCTCAATTGCTGAGGGCCGGCAGGCTATTTTTGGGAAGCACGGCTGCAGGATTTTGTTGGTCACATGCCCTTCCCAGCGTATGTGTCAGAGCCGGGCCGGCTTTCCAGGCGGCTCAGCCCAGCCTCACCCAAGGCCGTGTGGCACCTCCGCACTGGCAGCACCGCATGGCTGACTTGTTCTTCCCAGGCTGCTGCCGTATCAAAGATGCCACAACTTGTCCCATCACCACGTTTGGCAGAGGGCCCCTACTACCACCTGAAATAGGCTGATGGATGGCACAGGATGGACCGGCAGTGCCTGGAGATGGGAAGTCCCTGGAAAATTAGGAAACAGGGGGGCCATGAGGCATCAGCTGGATTCAGATGTGGCCTGGAGAAGAGTGGGGAAGGCAGAGGTGAGAGCCTGGTGTGCCGGGAGCGGAGCAGGACAGCATGCTGCTGCTGGCTGGGGCGTGCTCAGCACCCGCAGGTGTCTGGCCATCCGCAAGAGCAGGATTTCGGCTGGAAGAGCAGGGGCTGACCAGAGCAGGGGGTGGAGGTGGGAGCCAGGCTGAGCCATAAAGTACATCCAGGCAAGCAAAGGACTCAAAATGTACTTGGCTTTTATTAACTCCACTAACTAGCTGAGATAAGACACGATTCCCGCTTTACAAGGGTGCGCCGGCAAACACTCCCATTAAAATGTCAGGCAGAAGGTCTACGGCTTTCTAACTGCACAGAGACCAAGCCGGGGACATGACTCTGCTCTAACCAGAAACCCGGGCACAAGCGGATGCCCAGCTTGGCGTAGCGCTGAGGGCATATTTCTGCCTGCTTACCAACAGGGAGAAAACTTTCCGTGACCTTAGCTTAAAGTATGAGAAGTTGTTACTGAAAACACATCAAAGGCAGCAGAGTCAGACAGATTGCTTGAAAATCACATGACTTAAAAATCTCGGCCCCTCTCCCAGAAGAAGATGAGGATGCATACGGTCATCTGGAGTTCATACTGTAGATCCCGTGCCTAATGGCAGCATCCTCTGTTACCTACTGCATTTCTTGATCCTCCTCATGTACCTGGGATTTTTTGAACGCTTTGTATGAATTGGTGCTGATTCAGCCATCGGTAGTGAGTACTGCTTTTCCCAGTGTGACATGCCCAGGGTTCAAAGCCAGAATAATCATAATTTTGATTCCCTTCCCTTCTAGCTTAATTCTGAGATTTTTTTCTTTAAAGTTACTTCCACAGAGAACAGTGATCTGAATTATAAGTCTCCCCGAACAGCTTGCCCTGGAAGGGTTCAAGCAGCTCTGCTCTGGCTAGCCAGGCTGCAGGATGTCCCAGGCACCCCTGAGAACCATGGTGGGTCTGGCCCAGCTTTGAGCCCCAGCTACCAGCCCCAGAGCTCCTGTCTGGGAGGGGACTATGCCCCGGACCCTTTGATGCTCTGTTTCTTCTAACATTTTTTCTCTGGGCATCCATCCTTGTCTGCCAGTGGCAGGACACTGAATTGGCCTGGCTGTCCTCATGCTTTGCTGTAGCAGCCCCAAATCACAGCTCCCATCTGAATCCTGGCAGCCCGTGCACGACTGGGTCCTTGGTGGAGAAGTGTTGGAGGCTGTGCCTGGACACCCCCCATGGGGACGGTCCTTGTCCCATGAGGTTTGTACTCAGAGACAGCCCAGGGCAAGGCACAGCTCAGGCTCTCGCCCGTCAGTGATGCCAGGAGGTGCAAGAACACTTGCCTGTCCTGTCTGCTCCTGGGACAGCAGAGGGTTAAGGCGTTTGTTAGGGAATGGGGTAGGGAGATACCAGCATTTCCAAGGGAATGGTCCAATGGCAGGATTTCCAAGGGAACTGACTCAGGAGAAATGGGGTTTCTAGGGGATAGGGGCTGGGGGGTACCTTGCAAAAAAAGGGGTGGGCAGGGGAAAGCACATGGACAGATCAGAGAGGCAACACAGAAGGAGCAATAAGGGAGGAGGTTTTGCAGTATCACCAACTCTGCATACCCAGCAGCTGTGGTCCAGCACCCTCATGCACGGCCACCTTCTAAATATAGCCAGTTAAGGGCGTGCTTGCTTTATTTGCCTTCTCTTTTACTTTGTTTAACCTTTGAGCTCACCCTGAAGTCTTATTGTCAATTTTTTCTGTGCAAGGCAATGGTGGAGCTGCTTCTCAGACAAAAGTGGAGGGACTTTTCAGCGGTGCCCAACGACAGAACAAGGGGCAATGGGCACGAACTGGAACATATGAAGTTCCACCTGAATATGAGAAAAAACTTGTTTACTGTGAGGGTGACAGAGCACTGGAACAGGCTGCCCAGAGAGGTTGTGGAATCTCGTTCTCTGGAAATATTCAAAACCTGCCTGGATGCAGTCCTGTGCACCCTGCTCTAGGTGAACCTGCTCAAGCAGGGGGGTTGGACAAGATGATCTCCAGAGGTCCCTTCTGTGATTCTGTGACCGAGTGCAGCCCCATGGACCCATAGGAACGGGAGATGGGGTGAACCAGGGTGAGCTGCTGGCACAGCCCTGCTGCCCACGCCGTCAGCACAGCTGCCACTGCCCGGGCACGTCGCCAAAGCATCGCTCACCACGTGGGAGATCCCCAGACCTTTTATCAGCAGCCTGTGGCCACATGCTGCCCTCGGTACGGCATGGCACGGTGAGGGGAGCGTGGCCCAGGGGTGCGGAGGTCGGGTGCTCACGGTGCTGCTGCCAAATTCATACTTGTGGAAGTGGGAAAAATATCCACCCCATCCTTTTGGGATCGGGCCAGGTAAGAGGTAAGATTGCCGGAGCACTTTTGTTTTACAGTGCTCCATAACACAGCAAGGTGTGAGTTTAGGTGCAAAGCTTCCTGGTGTGTGAGTTGCCACGAGAAACCTCCGGGTTAGAGAGTGAGCATCCCACTCCGCTCTGAGGTGGGTATCTCGTGCCTGTGTGTCATGCCCTTATTGGGCCAAACAGTGTAAAACGCAGCCACCGCTCTGAGTGTGAATGGTGAGTCCCCTTTGGTGGATGTATTTTGACATTGTTCTGGTGGTATCACGCACTCACAGCCGCTATTTCCCCACATTGCAGGTGTTATCTGTTCAGTTTGTTCCAGTGGCAGCACCAGTGTAAATCACCCCCTGGACAGACCTGGCAAGGTTTGGAGAGGGTTTGAAAGGGTAGGAGCCAGGACAACTCTGAATTTCTGTCTGCAAAGGCTCCTGGAGGCACCTGCTCTCTCTGCTTTCTGGCTAATCCTATTGTAATCCTTTTATAAAATTTCACCTGCCTTTAAAAGTCTGCTGCTGCCCTTTTGGAAGGACGAACCTGTTTTCCAAGTGATAATTGTGCTGCCCATCTGCCAAGGGCAGGCATTTCTCACTGCACAAGGGTGATATCAATATATTAAAAAATTGTTTGGAGGGGTGTCACATCTCTTCTTTTTTTGTTTTTTTATGGACACAGTTGTTGTGGTGATGGGCTAGAGCTGGTCTGGAGCAGTTGTACCCTGGAGGGGGAGCAGATCTCTGACGGATCCTGGGTGACTCCTAAAGGCTCGACTTTAGTGTTGGACCTGGGAAGTTTATGAGCTCAGGCCCGAGCCAAGAAGTTGCTGCTGCTGCTACTACCAGGATGGTTATTCCAGCAGTGCTAGTGGGCACTGTTAGCCCTTGCAGCCCCTTTGGGTGCCCATGTGGGATGGGCAGCGGTGCCCCAGCAACTGGTGTGTGCGGGTCAGGATCTTCCCGCACCACCACCTTCACTAGGACACACTGTGGGTCGCAGCAGGGAAGCAGAAAGCCTCCATCCCTGCTAAGAAGCATGGCTACGAGGAAGAGCATGTTGTTTTTCAGCATTTCTTTTCCCACTCAGATACCAGCCTTTTCACTTCCAAATATCCAGGCACTCATTTTTTCATTTGCAACCAGTTTTGCAAAAAAAATTAACCCCTGGACTTGGTACTCAGTGGTGTGTCAGGCCGTAGGGCCTTGCTTTGCAGATGAGCTCCATCCCAAGAGATGTGTTACTAGCATCGCTATTTGTGGTCAGCCAAGTGGCCCCAGCCCGATGGCGAGCACAGGTGGTGCCTGGCTCCTCACACAGGCGCCCAGGTGCGATTTAATCGGGGTACAGAAATCTGCCAGCACAGAACGATGCACAGAGGTCAGTGGAATCTTGTATTTCATCTTTTTGGTTTCCCATCTTTGTTGGAGACAATTCATGATTCTGCTAAGGCTACCTCTGATAGTCTTCTCCATCATCACAGGTCCAAAGCGTGGTGTCTATAGGGTAGCCAAAACCAGCCTTGGGATCTGGCTGCCACCAGGTTTGGGCTTTAGGGGGTCAGGGAAGAAGTGGTTACCAGCGCTGGGCTTCCCCGCCAGCTTCTGTCCCCTGTGTGCCCACAGCACATCCATAAAACAGCTCCTGGGTGTGGGTGCAATGGTCCCTCAAAGCACCAACGTTTCTCCAGATGTTGGGGACCCAGCCAGCTCTTGGACACTTCCCAGCGCTCCCTGTTTCCTGATGACGCTCATTCCGTCAGTGGGTTGTTTATGGGGAAGAATCCAGCGTTACTGATCAAATATTTCCCTTGTTTGAAGAAAAAAGGGAAAAGGCTCATGGCAAGAAAAAAAACTTGAGGAGAGGTTTAAAGAAGATGTATTTCTTCATGTTCCAATCAGACTATTTTTTTCACTTTTTCAAAGCACAGATAAACCTCACAGGCCATCAAAAACCTATCTGCATTTTGAAGAGGAAGGGCAGAAGAGGAGGAATGTTGCTATCTTCATTTCCTCTATGATACTCATCTGACTTGTTTCAAACTTTTGGATTAAAGTTTCCAATTCAACCCACGGATTTTGGAAGGAGTTAGGTGGGAAGTTTTGTGGGCAACGTTTTAATGGCCTGTGACCTGAGCATCCTTCACTAGTCAGTAACTAATAAACTTAACTCTCCCCAGCACTGGCTACAGGCTCTCCCACCAGGCCCTTGGCTGCCACCCGCCGTTGCTGCCTGTTGTCCCCGGTCCCGAGGCGTGAGACGGGACTGGGATTTGCAGCAGGGCCACATGTCCTTCTGTGAGGCAGGTAGATGTTTGCAGCCAACGTTTGTGTCTCTCCTTAGAGATGCTGTCAGAGCCTGAGTCTCACTTGGGCAGACCTGGAGTGGGGGGATGCATCCAGTCCTCTGTTACGAAGCCATCATTACAATGACCTTTCACTTCCCCAATTGCTCCCTAAATTTAAAGAAGAGATCAGAATGACTTAGAGGTGCCCCAGGAGAATGACAGCTGTCAGTGTTTCAGGTGCCTGCTCCAGCAGCCCTCCCTTGTGCACAGGGTTGCTCCTTAGGCTTGTGAGCGGTCCTGACGGCTCTTTGCTGGGGCTGAGGGAAGTGCCGTGGTTTTGCTGGGTGGATCTCAGGCTGCCCGACGCTGCAGCGGGCACAGCAGGCAGCGGGGAGGGTGCATCGCCTTCGCGATCTGTTGTTTGCTGCTCTTTTTTTTTGTGTGCTAGAAATAACTAAGCTAGAAATGGTGTTGATGTTCCCTCTTGCCTGCTCCTGCCTTGCTCAGCCATACCGTTTGTTTGCTGCTATTATTTACAGTTTCATCCTTCTAGTACCTCTAAAGCTTCTACCTCATTTCCTTTGAAATCCCTCCTGACAAGCTACCTGTGTGGTGCCTCCCGATCTCCTCCGGCATTCATTAAGCAAACCTGAGCTATGATCTCTCCTTTTACTATAAGCATTTTTTTATTTCCCCCCCAGCCTCCTAATTGCCCTCCCCGCTCTCCATCTTTGCAATTGTAAGTTTTCTGTCTCGGACGCTGTGAGCTGGCATAAGCTCTTCTTGGCTCTTACTAGTTCTTCACCATTCGTGCTTGGCCTTTCATAGGAGTTGCTACGCAGTACTGATATAAAAATAATAAAGAATTTCTTCTTGCCCACCCTTAAGGGAAAGCACACATATGGTCTAAAATTGCATTGTGCCAGCAGAAAAAGGCACATCTCGTGGTGGGTGGATTCACTGCTGAATATTCCCGGCAGGTCTGGGTGGCTCCATAAGGGATGGGATATATGGGATCTGTCGAGGCGGCTGGGAGGATGGATGTGGCGAAAGGCCTGAGAGTGTGTCCCTGGTGAAATGGGCCAAGTGGAGGATCTAGTTCTCCGGCTGCTGAACTGAAAACTTTACACCACTCCTAGGAATACACCGATTGATCCTCGACTCTAGGCTTGTGGATAAAGAGAAGGTCATTTGACATTGCTCCAGGCAGGAAGAACTTGTAATATTCGCAGTGTGCAATTTTGCATGCTCTGGCTTTGGGTTTTTTTGTTAAACTTGATATCGGTGACATCCAACACATTGCTGAGATTTGTGCTTTCTGGGCCGGGGCCGAGGGGCTGTTAGGACAAGCCCTGCAGGATGCACTGGAGGAAGAGCATGGAAAGAGGGACCCACACCTCCCAACGGATGGTAGTTTGAGCCTCTTCACTTTCAAATACTTTGTGTCCCTCCCCACAGCTGGCCTTTTAACTGATTTCATAGCAAATAACCTCCCAATCCCCCTGTGTTTTGATGCATTAGCTTAGGATGGGTTTCCCAAGGTGCTGACAGGTATGAAACCATGCATCGCCGGGACCGTGCGCAAATTTTAGCTGCTCAGGTGCCTCATTTTTCCCTTTCATCCCTGGGGTCTCATGTCTCGGCCAGCTGGCTGCAGAAAACAAAGCCTAGAGGAGGAGAAAGGCAGCAGCTTTATGAGGAGAAACGTCCTGGGAGGTTTCCAACCGTTCTCCCACAAGATGACAGAGCACACGGAAATGATGCACAGGGGTTCGGAGGGACAGGAGCTCAGTTTCGCCCTCCCCAGGGCCGTCCCTTCAGCAATACCTTATTTCTGCTTTGCCAAGGCTTTCAGAGCTTGGACTCATCACACAGGCTGTACAAAGAGGAGATCCTGGTGTATGCACAGACAAGTTAGTTCCCTTGGATTTCATGGCTAAATTGGGCTTTGCAATAGCTTGGGCTGGCGTTAAGGTGGGGAAATCTATCAGGGCACAGCCAATACTTGACTCCAGTAACGGTAGCAACAAAATAATAGTGAAAAATTACCTGCTGCCCTTCAAAGGGGCTCCCCGGTTATTCTGAATAAAAGGATTGATAAAGGTTTAATTTTAAAAATTAATTAAATTTTAGGAAAAATATCATGTGCTAAAGGGATCATGCCCAGACCTGGTGTTATTGCTTGCCTGCAGCCAGAAGAAGTCAGTGCCCAGGGAAAGACTGCAGGAGCCTGATGGGCACAGGCTGCTGGGGTGGTTTTGGGGACAGGGGGGACACAAGGACACTGCTGTTGGCCCTACTGCCAGGCCACGGTGGGCAGGGGAAAGCAGCACCTGGCCATGGTGCCAGCAATGATGGAGACCGGCTAGGGAAGGGACTATGTGGCTTGGAGGTGACAGCACTTTTGGGAGGAGCTCCGCCTCGGGAGGAACCTCAGGAGCAGCTGGTGCCACCAGCCACCAGCTCTGCCGGGTTAGTGTGGGAGCAGTGCATCGAGAGACAACTAGTGAGTCTCACAGTGTAATTATGGGTGCCTAATGATTTCCTTCATTTCTCACCAGCATCTCCCTCCAACACCTCCATGGCCTGCGGCACGGCTCGCTGTGTCTCTGTGGGGCACTGGCAGGCAGGGTTTGACCCCAGGAGCTGATGCAGGAGGGTTTCCTGGCACATCTCAAGAACAGAAAAAGCACAGCAGTGTTTGGATACAGTTTTGCTCATCTTTACTTGCTTGATATCATGATATTCAAATACAAATAGACCAGCCCTGCTGCTACTCAGAGCACCTGGTGTTGTAAGGGGAGGGCGAAACCAGAGAGGATCTGCTGGGTCATTTAGTCCAACTCCTGCTATTCTGAGCAGCCACGTCATATAATCCCCATCACAAATTTCCCAGCCTCTCAGCAGCCCCTACCAGTTAATACCCATTTGTTCGTGTGCCAATGTTATCTGCGGTTTAAAAGCTATTCTCTCTCCCCAGTATTTCCTTGGGTCTTCCCCCTCTCACTGTAACTAAGGAGAAGGATTGTGCATCCTCCCAGGTTGATCCCACCTGGCATCACTGCCTTCGCCCCAGACACAGCTGACCATTGCACCGGCACCACTGGCAAGTCACAGCATCTCGGCTCTCAGCTTGCCGCCCACAGCCATGCCACACGGATGGCTTCTGATTTCTTTCCAATTGACTGAGATCCCCGCGTCTTACACACACCATATTGCAGCAAAACCCACTGCTGCTGGTCCTGACTCCCCTTTTGTGCAGGTCCCGGCTCCACCGAGCAGGGTGTGACACCCCCAGCCCCTCCGCTCCCCTTGGCCAGCGCATTACCCAGTTTGCAGCTCATTTACTAATCCTCACCTGCTCTGGTTCCACTAACAACTTCTCGCATGGCTCTGTCAGATATGTGTCTGAAGAAGAGATTTGATCTGTTGCATCGCTTGGCCTGGAAAAATCACTGGTTGTAAAGGAAAAAAATCAGTGTGACCTGTTCATTGCACTTTTAACCCTTTCCCCATCCTCTCCAGGCCTCTGACTGCTGTATCTCCCAGAACCCCAGATGCTGCAGGATCCCCCAAAGAGCAAACTGCTTGCAGAGTAAACCCAAATAAAATGCCTTGCAATGCCCTGGCTGCCCCCAACCTGATGTGCAGGACAGGAGCGAGTGACTGCGGGTCCCTGGCAGGGCCAGCCAGGCAGCACCTTCAGCAGGAATATGTTTGCTCCATGTTATTGACTCACTGCCCTGCATTGGGTATTTCCCTTCCCAGGCACTCCTACGGCCACCCTTTGTTCAGGGCTCAACAAAACACTCTACAAACCTGCGGGTGTTGACTCTCAGAAAGCTGGCAACAGAGAGGAACACAAATTATCTGCTCTATTTTTCAGACTGCTCAACTCAGTGGCAGATGACTCGGTTCGCACCAGCCAGTTTAAATCCGTGGCTCTGATGAGACTCCGACACCAATTTGCCTGCTCCAGCTGCCAGACCGCTTTGTCACGAGCATCACTTTGGCAATGCTTAAGGATGCTGTTTGCAAAGGTACCCCTCTAAATCCACCCAGTAATGTTCTCGGCACCTGCAGGAAGGCAATCTCAGAGATCCTGGTTCAAACTTACCTGCATCTATTTGTCTAACACTGAGAAAACACTCCAGCCCGCAGCAAGATGGTCCCATCCCTCAGAGCACTCACAGCCTCTGGGGAATGGAGAAAAAGGGATTTATCGGAGTGCTTGAGATTAGCAACAGGATTCGTTGTCTTCAAAAGACTTGGGGTGATTCAGTGTTGGAGGCTGAGGAAGGGAGACATGAATGTGCTGTGGGTCATGGCGGGTGAAGCGGGATGGGGACAGCAAATCCCGCGTGGGGACAGCGTGGGAGGCTGGCAGTGGGATGGCACCGGCACAAGCTCGGTGCCAGGAGCCAGGGCACACAGGCGCTGAAGAAGATGCCATAGAAAAGCAGGGTTGCTTTGATGGGCAACTGAGCTGAAGCACTAAATCATAGGGGGGCGTACAGGACATGGGTACCCGGTGCTGCTGCCAGCAGGAACAGCCCACAGGGCTACAACGGCTGGAAAGCAGCCGGAGAAAAGCAGAGACGGGAGCTGCTGGATGAAAGCAGAGTCCCGTGGCTGCTGGTGAGCCGACCTGGCACTGTGCAGGATGGGCATCGCCAGCCATTTAGGCTGAAGCCAAACCAGTGAAAACTCACTGGATCCAGGCGTCATCCCTGCCCGGTCCCTGCCAAACCCTGCCCTGCACAGGTTTCACCCAGCTGGGCAGCCAGAAACAGCAGAGGTTAGAGCAAAGACATAAATAAAAAGGTTAATATTTTCCACCCGTCTCTCCCAGCTGCCATGCAGATTGCAGCTGTTTCTCCCCAGTCAGGTTGGCCGCAATACTCGTTGGGTTGGTATTTAATTGCCTCTCCCTAACAACGCATTAGGCAGGGTGTAATTTGCCAGCGCCGGTCAAACAATACAGATAAACCCGGTTTGCACACAAAGGCAGTGGAGCGGGGAAACTTTGCTGCCTGATTCTGCTCCCCTTTGGAGCTGGTGGCTCCAGACATGGGCGGGATGCGAAGCGACGGACGTCTCGGCCTTTGGGAGGAGGAAGGAAAATGTCAAATAACAGGAGACACCCGCTTGCGCTGTGGCGAGCTGGGGTGAAGCCTTAAGTGCCCCCAGTGTCACCAGGGCTGGGCTGCCATGTGCCAGCTCAGGGGCTGGCCACGTGTTGTTACAGCTCAGCGCATCCCTTTTCTTCGGCTTTCTTTTCTTTTTCCTGAATTTCAGGTGTAAAGATATTTTAAGATTTTTCTCTTTGCTATTTTTTAACCTTAGTGGTGCGAACACATATATGGGAGATGGCAACTTTGCTTTCATTTGGGAATTGCCCAGCTGGAGAGTAAAAGCCCAACAGGTCTTTAACTTAGGAGCCATAACTCTGATGTGGGCCCTTGGTGTTTTTTGGGACCTTGGCTTCAGCAGAAGCAGGTAAAAAAGGAACAAAAAAGAGAAAGCTTCATCCTGCAGCCACAACTCACCCCGGCTCTGCAGCACTGTGATGCTCAGAGCATCTCTGCCCTCCCTGGCTCCCCTTGCACACAAGGCTCTGGCTGGGGGAGAGAGATTTCACCCAGATGCTATAAGTGAGAAGGAGAGAGTTAAAAATTAGCCTGCCCTCACCATATGAGCACTGAAAAAGCAAAATACACCCTTCCTTGTACTGGCCCAGGGCACAGACCTGTGTTTATGAGGATGTCTAACACAGCCATGTATTATAAAAAAAGACAGAAACAGGCAATCCCCAATATTGATACAAAGAGAAGGGCAGTTACACAGATCATGGGTGGATTTTAGTGTTCCTTAAATATTTACACAAACTACGCTGTTAGTCAGAGTCGTTTTTACAGGACTGCAAATTTCCAGCAGGCAGTGAGCTTTAAAATGCTCAGAAATTAAGTATCGCCATTAAAATTAATTGGGGAATCACCTGGTTTTGGACACCCCGAGTATTTTTAGGACAGTGAGTGCATCATCCTGCCTGCGCAGCAGTGACTCCCATGGGTCACCCACTTCATGCATGGGTCTGCAGGAGCCCGATTGCTCTGCCTCGCCCTGCAGAGGGAAGACTTGTTTGGGCTGGCACCGGGCTCCCGCATCCCATCCCTCGACTGCTCAGCATCCTCCCCCTGTTGCTAACATGCCACACACACGCAATGAAACCAGCTGCTTTGTCACCAAGTTGCACATTAACGCCCACACCTACAATGCGGGGTAATTTATGGGAAACTGTCAGATAACCCCGTCCTGGCGCCCGGCATCCTGGCACCTGGTGCCCGGCACCCAGGGTGCGCCTGGGTGCAGGGGACGCCACCGACGCCTGTTTGGACATGAGCTGGGAGGAAGCAAGCAAACAACAAAAAAAAGGGGCTGTTTGTTTGAAGCTCTCTGGAACAGGAGGAAATCAAGGGTGCGTCAAAATGGAAAAAGCACAAAGCCAGCAGGGAAACAGGGTTTATTTATAAACTTCTAGGGGACGGCTGCGAACAATGAGGTGGGCGTTTTTTATCCCATCCAGAAATGGAAAAGGAGCCCAGGTCTGTCTGCCACCAGCATGGCGGGACAGGCTTGCTGGGGAGCCCTGGCCGAGCGCTCAGCCAGCGGGATCCAGGGGGGTGCGGTTCCGCTGCCTGTCCAGAGCTGTACCTTCGGCGGGTGGGCACGGGATGCTTGCTGGCTTCCTCTGAAGCTCCACTGCACCAAAAGCTCCGCGTTAGTAATGGTGAAGAGCCACACAGCACCCACGGTGCATGTTTCCTCCCTGAGGTGGAAGGGAGCACCCACTGGTGTGCAGGTTTGAGGGTAGGTCCCCCCCGTTCCCATGCAGCAGCGGCCCTGAGCAGGTTGCAGAGCAGGTGACGCACAGCCAACCTTGCTCCCGCTCATCGGGTGTCCGGGATCTGTTTGTAACTTACTGCACATCCTCATTTCTAGTGATTTTTCTGTTGTACACAGGGAGTGTAGAGGTGAGCCATGGCTGGTGGCAAGTCACACCCTGGTGTTGTTTCCCAAGTGCAGGAGCAGAGGCAGGAGCGGGAAGAGGTTCGGTGGCGCTGCCAGAGCAGCTCTTGTTCGCTACACTCCCGGCCAAGGGGCCCTTCGCCTCTCCACCCATCCTCTGCAATATTTTAAAACAAGCCCAGGAGATGTGGCCAGCCACCCTGGGTCGCAGCATGCTCTCCTGTGCAAAGTTTAAGCCATGGTGGATGCCAAAGAGCACCCCATCAAGCCCCGATGAATGAATTTGATGATAATCTCAGTCCTGTCTTACCCTTTCCTCCCTAGTCAGAAGGAACATCAATATCTTTTTTCAGTCAAAACATTTTTGGAAAAGCACTCTCCCCAACTATTTAAGCTGGGCTTGTCCCTCCCTGTCCCCCTCGCTGCTGCTCAGCCCTTGGACAGAAGCCAAAGCAGGCGCCGAACCTGAGCCCTCTGCCCCGGCCCCCTGGGGACACGGGCTGGCAGCGTCAGGGTCGGACCTGGTCAAGGGTTTAAGTGCTCCCTGAAGGGCGGCGGACTGAGCTTTAGGGACAAGAGAGGCACGGCTGAAACCCGGCAAATCAGTTAACCAGGTGTTTAAGGCCACGTGGTAAAGCCGAGTGCATGGGTAAGAGCCCTGCAGAATGGCCCAAGTAAAGAAAGTTTGTGACTGCAGCTCCCTGCTGCCCAGGGCAATTTTATACACATGTAAAAATTAAATCTATGTAACAGGGAAATTCTTCGACAGGCTCTTCTTGCTTTAAAAATGTTCTTTTTTTTTTTTTAAATGACATTTGCACATTTTTTTCCCCAGCAGAGATGGCTGAGGAAGACAGCAATCCTGGAAAAGATGAAATGAAAAATGGAAATGACAAAGATGTTTTTGCTGAGAACTTTAGAAGCTTCAGTGCATACATACAGGCATCCACATATACATGTATACATCCACCCACATAACCCCACACTCCCATTTTTCCTACCCACTCTAAATGCTCTCTCTGATGATTACAGCTGCCTGCAGTGTTAACGAGACCGGCAAGGTAACTCACAGAGACAGAGGATAGACACCGCACCAAGGGAAGAGCAATGGGACGAAAGGAGCTGTCAGAAACCTGATGTTATCCCTGCTTCCCAGCAAGCGCAGCACTGGGCATCGCCATACCCCAGCTCCGGATCTCGGGTCTCCGGTGAGGCAGCCGGCCGGCGGGGAGGAGCATCTGTCCCAGCTGCTGGAGCTGGAGCACGGGAGTGGCCGTCCCAGCTCCTGGCTACAGCCCTGGCAGCGCTT
Organism: Fregata magnificens; assembly: GCA_013389945.1. Classification (NCBI taxonomy): domain Eukaryota; kingdom Metazoa; phylum Chordata; class Aves; order Suliformes; family Fregatidae; genus Fregata; species Fregata magnificens. Next base: position 243,875 of record WAAD01042327.1, read on the forward strand.
CAGTTAACACGGGAGCTAAGAGGTGCTGTCATTCCTTTAGGACTGGGGGAGTTACAACATCTAATCCTAAAATCGATTTGTAATCACAACTATCAAATTAGAGGCAGCTGTCAAAAATGGCACATACGTGTGTGCATTCCTTGAAGAGCCCGGCTGGCTTCACACAGCAAAGGCTATTTAATCCATATGCTGGGCACAGGCTGATACAGGGGAACACTCTGCACATACCAGACCTTCTTCTTTCTCCTTATGGGAATATGCCCCATTTAATCTACATTTGCCAGATATTAAGCCATTTGTGGGCTACAAAAACTTGGGCATTAGGGCAGGCAGAGCGGCCTTTGTGGTTCATCTGGTGGGGGAAAAGCTTGTTGCTGACCCATGGATCTGAAGAATTTGCCCTTTTAAAACTCATCTAAAAATGGGTTAATTCTGGCTGCCTCCGCCTGCCCATGCCCCAGAGCAGCTTGGAAAGGATGGCAGCGTGTCCAGTGCTCCTCCTGCAGCGGCTAAGCTTTGGCTTCGGAGTCTGTATCAGCCGAGAGACGACGGTGATGGGACCTGGGCACAGCAGCTCCTGCTCTAATGCTTCTCTGGCTGTCCTGCTGCAGCCTGGGGCATCCAGAACTGCACCATGCTCACACGGTGCCCAGGCAGCAATTGCACCGTGTACAAGGCTCAGCCGTCCCTGACAGCTCTATTGCAGATCTCAGAGTTCTGTTCAAAGTTATTTAATTACAGTAAGAACCACTTTCCCTCTTTCAAAGATTGCTGGAGCTGGGATCATCATGCAGGGATAACTTGCAGCCTCTCCTTCAAGCACCTACTTGGGCACAGAGAGGCCCCCAGAGAGGAGCATCAGTTCCCTGCCCAGCCAAGCAGGAGGAGGGCTTGGAGCTGCCTTTCACAGCATCCCCTCATTTCATTAGGAACGAAAGTCGAAGCACTAAAGATGCTCAAGATCACACGTTCGTGTTAAAACATAATGGCATTTAATGATCTTGCCACTGCAAAGAGCCACCTAATTTATCGACCCGTAGAGACGAGACTGTGTGAGCCTGTGTCCTCCTCAGACTTGGTGTGCCTTTGCGTTGCATACGTATCATGCATTTCTTTAACACCCTCCACTTGGTGTCTAGGGCTGTCAGAGGCAGGTGCTGCTTTGCCTGCAGTGCAGATGGCATTTATACGGATGCTGAGGGAGCACAGCACCATGTTTCCATTCACCCAGACACCACTTTGGTTCGTTCTTGTAATATCAATTTCTCCGAGTAAATGGTTTTTCTGAGTGTCCGGTAAATCAGCAGTATTGACAGCCTTGACTAGATCTAAATGAGAGCAGGGACCGTATTTTGGCATCACTCTGCTTTGGGCAGCAGCGCTCCCCTGCTCTGGGGGCAGCACCCAGGGAGCACTGGGATTAAAGTCTGAATCCTGGTTTTGCAGGGAGGTAATGCAACGTGCATGGCTTGCCAAAATCCACCGCAAAAAGGCACTGGTGGTGCATGATGAGTCTCAGCGAGACGTGCCATGCTGATGTGGGGTTCAGGGGGGCTGGAGGTGCTGGCTGGGAGCCCGGCCCCCTCCAGGGGAGCCTCTGACCTGCTTGCACAAACACTCTGCGGGTTGACGGTTCAGACGAGGTTATTTTCACATAGGTAAAGGTGCTGATCCCCTGTGTAAAACACACTGATGTCTCCAGCCAAATTTGATGCCTCTTACTACCCTGTGCAGTATGCAATGGTGTGCACGTCCTGGCATTCACACCAGCACCCACGCGGTTGAATCGGAGGAACAGGCTGAAAGGAAAAGAAAGGCTTTTTCATGTGTACCTTGCTTTTAAGCCTAAAATGCCCAACATAAGAAAATCATCAATATTTCCCCTTGTCCCCCCTGTTGACACAAAACTCATTTTAAATGAGGGGATGGGACACTGTTATTTCTTGAAGTGTTCGTAAAAGGCTCAGCAGCCCCCAGCAAGCGGCTGGTACCGCAAGCATCCTCGCCAGACTGGTAGGCACAAGGGTGCTGGCAGGACGGTCCAGCTAACTCTGACATAGCGCCTTCATCCTCGCCCTGAGAAGGCATTTGGGGCATCTCTAGTACCATAAAGCAACTGGAGAGGCAGAAATCAAGCCAAATGGAGTAAGTCAGCTCAAAACATCTGGTTATAAGAAAAATCACTCCAATACCCAAATATTCTCCCATTACACAGACCGTGGCAGAGCAAAGTCTGCCCAGTGTGCCTCTTCCAGGGCATTTGTGAAGTTGGCCCCATTAAATAAATCCAGGAAGGACCAGCTCCTCCAGCTGAAGGTGAATGATAACATTCAGGTGACATGCCAGCCAGGACATCAATATTTAAATGGCTGCGATGACTTATTAGATGTAAATACTGCTGAATAAATCTAAATAAACTCTAATTATTTATACAGCGTATTCCTAATGCTGGTTAAATGTTGATTCTTACCAACTTTAAAACAGAACTGAACAGGCAAGGTAAATGATTTAATGCCTCTGTAGATAGATATAATTAGCATGTGTAATATGTATATACAAATATATGTAATATATGTAATTATAGGTACTGGTGTTTGAGAGAGTTGTCTAGCCAGATGGAAAGAGTAAGTACTGACAACACTTTGCTACTACCCACTAGAGAGGGAAGGATGTTTGAAGTCACTGGAATAAGAAATTAGTGGTTGATATTTGAGGAAGGGAGTTACTGCCCCACGTTCCCTTTCTGCTGAGTGGATTTGACAGCCAACTTCTCCATCTTGTCCATCCACCTAAAGAAGAATTGGGGCTGGAAGTGTCCGACATCCAAGGGCAAAGCATTGTGTATAAACTGCAGCTGCTACAGCACATTCACACCATCTTCTGTAGGTCATTTTTAGCATCCAGTGAAGATGTAACTCAGGAAACAATGAGGCTTTGGTCCTCTGGAGCATCTCTGAGGCCACAGCACAGCACCTGCCTGGGAACACGTCCGCATTCCCCACCCCAGTGATAAGGCAGAGTCCAGGCTGTGTTTCTCCTCCCTGCTCTGCCGGGCTCTTGCTTGGCCCACAGATCTTTCTGCACGGGTCGCTTGTCCTGCAGATCCTGGAGACGCTGCCAGATAACCAAGCCTGAGAAAGGCTTACCTGCCGCTACTGCCTTCCCTTCTCCGTCCCAAACACTTGGCAGGTGGTGCACAAGGAGCAGCAAGGTAAATGTCCTCCATTTCATGACCCATCTGGGCTTCAGGCTGGAGGTTTTTAGTGTGGGAAAGGCAAGAATTAGTCCTTGCACCTGGTCTTGCTGAGGGGGAGAGACCATGCAATTGCTTGTGCGGCTGATGCACGTGCAACTGCACATATTAAATGCATTTATTTTCCAGTTTTCTCAAGGCACTGGCTGCAATTTCTCTTTACTCAAGTTTGATGTTTGGACTTTGGTGTCAAGGGAGCGGGGTTTCATGCCCAAGGAGCCTGCAGGCAGACGGCATCTCAGCACACGGAGGGGCACAGTGACAGCCTCTGACCAGCAGGCAATGGCGCAGCGGCAAGGCAAGTCCATCCCACTGCCTCAGGTTAGAGCTAGATTTCTTTATAAAAAGTATTTTAAAAGCAAGCTACATTCACTGGCAGGCACAGCTTGGGACTGAGTTTGTACGAGATTAATGAAGTTTTGAAAGTTTGCAGAACCTCTGTTATTCAGCTGTTATAACAGAGGGAAAAGGAAGGAGATGATGTCCGACCAGTTGCTTTGTCACACCGCCTGGCCATCAGCACAGGGACTCGAAGCGTCCCCAAGCCTTAGTGCCATCGCACCAAGCACCAGCTTGTGAGACACGCGGGGGCAGGTCCCTGCACTGCCATTGACACTCAGAGACCCTTAACGTGAAGGCACATTCATTAATGGTCAATTAGTTGCTCTCAACACCCTGGAGACAGGAAACCAGCCACCCACAGCAACCTCCCCTTCCCCATCCCCGCGAGGGCACAGAGGAGAGGGAAGGGGCTTGGCCGTCAGAATGTTCACCGGGAAACTCAATCCTCGTGAGGTCCTCAAGTGCAACAGGCGGTTGCCACGCTGCTGGGTTTTGGGGGCTGCTTTTCTCCCTGCAGCTCAGGGGTTATTTGGTTCTTGATGCATCAAGCCGAGGGCTGAACAAGCAACTTGCTCTTCTGCGGCTCTCCTGGCATCGGCGAGTGTCCTCAGCCCTTTGAGAAAAATCAGGCCGCTAATTCAAGCACCTCATTTTAGGCAATGTTTGAACTTTTTGTACCTTTGGAAGGAGAGGGATGAGCGCCGTGCCTGTTGAGGAGGTCAGAGAGCAGCCAGCAGCTGACATGCTGAAGGTCAAAACCAGCGCCAGCCGGCAGCGTCTGCTGGGGAGCAGAAGGCTCCCGCTCAGAGCTGTGCCCGGGACAACGCCGCCGCCCCAGAGCATTTCAGTTTTTCCTTACAGAGCTTAACTACTTGCTGTCCTGACAACCTGGGGCACAAGTTTTGTTTTTGCAAATAACATTTGCAAATTAATTTGCAAAAGCTACAGCAGCATCCAGAGACACGCAGTCGTACGAAGCTATCGCTACAAATGCAAAACGAAAGGCGCCTGGAAATTATGACACTGAAGTAGGCAAAACAGAAAGGTGCAGGATCCCTCAGCACCAGTGGATATTGGATGTCTCCCCCTGGAGAGGTATGGAGCCCTGGGAAGGGCTTTCAGCAGCCCCTGACTCCTCTGGCCAGGGGAGGCAAGGGGTCAGGCAGCTCTGGCACAGCTGGGATGAAACCTCTCAAATCAGTCACTCCCTGCATCCCTCCAGCATCCCACCTGGGACTGACATGAAACACTCCCTCCAAACACGGTGAGACAAGGACACAAAGCTGGGAGGGGACGTCCCCTTTCCCACGCGGTGATGGCAGCTGTGCACCAGTTACAGCCAGTATTTCCAGGCGAGGCGCTCATCCCTGGCGCGCGCAGCCGAAGCTGACACATCCGCTTTCCCCAGTCCCAAAGCCCTCCAAAACAAAAGCTCCCCCGGGAGTTCGGCAAAACATCGCTCAGTGCAGGCCACGGCCATTTCCATGGCAAAATTTAAAGGCAAGAGTAGGTTGGAGCTCCTAAAAAATGAGACTGAAGAAAGAGCTTCACTGCCCAGTGAAGCCTGTGCTCAGCCCAGCTCTCAGCTCTGCAGTGCAAACACCCTGGCTCTGGTGGGCTGGCAGAGGATGTTCAGGATCCAGCCCTGAGCTCCAGCCCTTGACTGCAACGCCAGCATTTGAATCACAAAAGCCCCCTCAGAAACTTCGGCAGCATCTTAATGATGAAAAAATGAAGCAGAGTCAGTCTGAAGAGACACTTGCAGGGGAAGCACCACGCTGCCGGCCCCGTGCAACTGCAGTGGGAAGCTTTTGTGTACACGCCAGCAGCCAATTCAGACCCTAATTGATTTTTTTCCCCCTTTGGCATTGCTGATACACAGCCGTTCTCACACAACTATAAAGGAAAAGGCATTTTTCACTTAACTTCTTCAGTCGGAGAAGACGGGGCGGGGGTGGTGGGGTGGTGGATCAAACAGCAGAGAGTAGCCCCACAGCATCAGTGTTCAGAGGGCCCTGCAGCCAGGCAGGTGCCCCGCTGGCCCGGGCAGCAGGATTTGGCCCGTTTCCGTTGCTCTGAACCCTGGGGATGCTGTCAGAAGTGACATGCATCTCCTGGAGTCCGGGCAGCCTGGCACAGCTGGCAGAGCAGGGTGGGCAGCACAGCAGGCAGTAAACCTCAGCCCGTTTGCTGGCTGCTAAACTTTATTCTCTCCCTCTTCACTTAATATAACTAACCTTAAAATGAAACAAAAGCAGGGAGCTGCTGGCAGCAAAGGGACATGCATGGTGAGGAGTGAGGCTGGCTTCAGACAGAACTCAGCAGTGGCTGCTGAAGCGCACGCGGGGCTCAGCCATGCTCCAGGGTAGCCAAACAGATGCAATGCCAAGAGGGGCACGACCTCTGCTCACCTGGGCTGGACCCCTGAAGCAATGCTCCCCTATGCTGGCCAGAGCTTCAGCAGGAGAGGGAGGAGGGTAGCCACATACAGGGGTGAAGGGCACCTGTACCTCCATGGTGCCTGTGCCCACTGATGCCAGGGAGTGTGCACCGCCCCCGGGTCATGCGTCTTCGCAGGCTGTGACAGTGACCCCATGCACTTATCCTGTTGCGTGATTAGACCCTGTATGAAATGCAACCTGGGGCTCTGCCAGGATAACACCATGTATTTTCTGTGTTCAGCCCACAGCACTAGGTCTGTGGCATGGCACAGCTTGATTTAAAGCTTAAAGCTGAGGATCTGCATGATACAGATGCACTAGTGTCACACCTAAGTGTAAGATCCTAGAGAGGAGAACACCTGCATCTGTCTTGTGTCAGCTCAAGCCTTTGATTTTCTCTTTGTTTGATCCAGTGCAAATGTTGACCAGGGATAGGAAGGAGAAACTAGAAAAGTCAGGCAAGACAGACCGAAAAGGAAGTTCTGCTAAACACATGCTGCAAATGCTTCCAGCCATCATTTTTCCTTTACGTGCTTCATTTACAGGCAGATGCCAAGTAAGAAACACATGGCCAACACCTTCCACTTTTTTTAAAGTCAAACGTGTCTTTTTCTCTCTTGGAGATGATTCAGAGCATCTGTCCCTTTGAGAGATATAAAATAATAGTATATAATATAATAATATATCTATATTATGTATCTATAATATATATTTAAAAATATATAATAATGTATCTATCTCCATCCTCTCCCCCCTTTCTCTGATTTTCCATGCACAACAGTTAGCAGCACAAACAGTTCTTTCCCTTCTCAAGTTTAACTAATACAGAAAACAACTGTAGCAAATACGAACAAAGGTCCAACTTGCCCCATATCTCATTTCCCACAAAGACGAAGGAAAGACACTTGGACAAAAGCATAAAAACAGGGTGAACGTGCAGCAATGCTTCCCAAGACCTGGCCCTCAGCCACCAACAACGTGCAGTTCAGAGACTGAGACTGAGACCAAGATGCCAATGTGCCTTTGGCTGCATTTATCTGCTGAAGAGCAAGCAGACACAAATGGGTTGGCAGTGGCAGAGCACGCCATTCCCTTTTAGAGTTATGAAAATTCAGTGCAACCCTCCAAACTGGCACGGTCGAACTTCCAAAACAGCAGGTTTTTCTAATACTTTTAGATATCTTTCTTCACTGTACGCCTTCCTAGAGACACAGCTGCCATGACTTCTGGTTCTCCATGCACACATCTGCAGCTCAGCTGAGGGGGAGATCAACAAGGCTCTGCCCTGACCCCAAGACATCTGAAGCTCTGCGGCTTCTCAGCCCTGTCCCCCCTGCACACCTTCCACCGGGGACTCCTGTCACTTCTGCCCCAACCATCCAGAAATCTTGACAGCCCTCTGGCCTGTGGGTAAGCTTGCTAAAGAGAAAATATTGAATATAAGGATATTCTTCAGCTCAGCGGAGTGAGTTTACAAGTGAAAAAAAAAAATATTCTTAGTTGCGAAACTGCGAGAGGATCGAGGGGAGCAGAGAAGTCTTGCCTCCCGGCCAAAGCCCGCTTCATTGCTGGATTTTGAAATGACTCAATGAAGAAAATGAGTCCGACAGCCAGATGTCTGCTTTCATCTCGCTGCACTGGAACTGGAATAAAGCCCACAAAATCTCCACCAAAATACTTTCTTTGAAAGCTCTTTGTTAATGGCTTTCCGACTGCAGGGAACAAAGGCAGCAAACATGAAAGTCTGATGCCATCTAAAGGCCGCCTGAATTTTCACCTTTCAAAGGCTGTGTTTGACTTTGGGACTCAGTCACAATTTCAGAGTGTGAACTCTTGTTTGCCCTCCAGTTCTCATCATCAGGCTTTGTTTTATTTGCTTACAAGTTGATCAAACTTGATTGAAACTTTCCACGCTGTGTGCTGGTCCAAGTGAAAACTGCTTGAGTGCATTTGCATGTACTGCCAGCACACGTAAAATGTAAAGCTAATGTAATCAAACACTTCCAAAGAACAAGGCTGTAGAAAAATGCAAGAAAAATGCACATTACATTCTGGCAATCTTTTCTCTTAGAAACCTAAATTGGCTTTGCAACTGAGATTAGAAATTGTGGCAAAGGGCTGAGCAACCTTTATATTAGGGATGGGCTTTCTATTATTCCTCTAAAAGTCTGTGCAAGTTTGTACAACCTACAAGTCTCTAAAAATAAGAGTTTATACAGGCTCTGTGACAGCTAAAATGTCAGAAGCACCCATCTCCACCGAACGCCCTCCCGGCCTTCCCTGCCGGGCTGCTCGCGTCATTTGAGCGACGCACATGGCAATGCCCACGGGCAGGCTGACTGCGCTCCAGCTGCCTGCACGCACATTGCCAGGCAGTGTCTAATTAATGCTTTTCAATGAGTCCTCCACCTCATTTAACATACTGGATCTCTGAAAGAACAAACACCAACCCATGCAGCAACCCCATGGGTGAGGGGATGCATTTCCCCGCCAGTTTGCAGGAAGGGAGAGGAAGAACATCAGCGCTCACGTCAGAAGTTTCCATCAGATCCATGTGCCCAGTCTGGAACACAATGGCCTTTTCTTTCTGTCCTTGGCTACTTAGCAGTACATCGTATTTGAGAAGTTTGCACAGGCTGAAACAGTGAAAACTCAACAGTTTTGCAAACTGGACATCCAGAAAACAGAAAATCCTCAGCTACTGAGCACCAGAGAAAAGAACAATTTATGCTACGTGCTCAACCGTGTACAATAACAGGAAAATATTGGTCAAAATAGCCTATTACAGCCTTCACCATGACATTATCCTGTCTCCTCGCAGCATCTAAAGCCTGATCTAAAGTACACATTGTTCTGCAATTTTTGCAAATCAAGCAAAAATCTGTTTTGCTATGTAACACTCGTCTCCAGAACACGTGAGAGCCTGTAAAGGAAGACAGTGGGTGATCATCTAGATCACAATACAGATTTCAGTATTGCCATACATAGACAAAAGTGGGGTAGAAAGAGGCACAACTTTAAAAATCCTTTTTTTTTTCCTTCATAAGGTTCTTAGGTGGTAGCTTGCATGTAATTTCTCATAGCATACACTGCTCCTTCTCTGTATTGTTCTTTTCTTGGATTAAGCATCATAATGGTAATAATTATTTTTCCTATCGTGTCAGTGATCCGTTTTTAAGCCTGTCTTTCCAAGGGCTCCTACTTCTCAAGATTTAAGCCTTAACGTATGTTATGCCTGTTATGAACATCTACTTTATTTCCATGCTTTGGCTTGCAGAATCTCAGATCCTTATTGCAGCACTGTGAAAGAGCATGATCTAAGTGAAAATGAAGGGTCTGCTGTGGTTCGTAGACTCTTGGGAATAAAGAGAGTTCAAAGAAGAAAACTACAGATGCACTCAGCCTTACGGTGTAAGCTCCTCCGTGTTGATATAGTATCTACTTTCATGTTAGTGCAGCACTAAGCAGACTGTAGATGCTCCTGGAGACAAACAACAGTAAGAAAATTACTTGAATCTTGGTTAAGATTTATTTAAAATGCTGAACCAAAATTATCCTCCTACATGCAGACTGAGTTCATGAAACTGTCACTGGACTTGGAGAGCTAGATTTAGACTTTCTTGTAAACAGAAACAAAAGTCTAATTTGTGGAAGGACAATGAAAATAAACATTTGTTGAAGTCCTTAAAGACATCTCACAGAGTTGATGTAGCTATAAAAACATAACGCTGCAACTTCTGCAGGCTCAAAGACTCCGAGGTATACCATATGCTGACAGGGCATGACACAGATGTCTTCAAATAACTTCAAATAACAAAAGCCTTCCCTACAAAAACACCCTTTGTTTTCATTAATATAATTTAAAAAATTGTAATTTCCACAAGCTGTTTCCCTGCTCTGTACTTACACAGCATTTAAACCACCCGAGTCCTATGTCTCAGGCTCTCATATGTAAACCCACGCTGCAGAGCAGAAGACACAGACCAAGAAGGGGAAACATGCCCCGGGAGAGGAAAGCCTGCAGCACAGACTCAACCGAGGTTCAAAAAAACTGCCTGACAGCGCTGCCTATTTTACCACGGGCCTGTCCTCTTTCATCTCCAGGATCTGTGACAGAGAAAACAACTGTTCTCTAACAAGATCAGACTATTTTCTTGCATAGCTTTCAGAAGAAGCACAAGTAAGAAGCCATCTTCAGATAAATTCTTGAGAAGTTATGTGCATAATCAAAACATCTCTTCTACAAGTGAGAGATGTAAGAGCACTGTATAAACAAAAGGCTGCTATACAAAATCCATCTATTTAAAATACTGTTTATTTGTGATTTAACATTAATTAGCATTACATCTATGAGCAATTTCAGATAACATTTATATATTTTCCACAGGACACAAGAGTTGGCTGGCTCATTCTTTATGCCAAAGCAAGTAAATAGAGGCATTAGCAAAAGGTGCAAATAGTTCACGGTTGCATTTTAAAAAATATTTATGCACATTGCATTCATTTAGATATATTTTTAAAAAAGTTATGAAAAGCATAGTTCACAGGTTACTGTTTCTACATATGTTGTAATACAACACAAATAATGTAGAACATAAAAAACAAAGTAAGCAACTGAAAGTTTCCACTATGATTAAAAACACTGATTCCAGTATTTAGTGATAGCTAGAAAATTGTTTCCAGGATCCATTCCAACACTGCATTATCACACTTACACGGTCAAAGCTAACCAGCCCCCAAACATGCTATAATCAACATTTTTGCATGCCAAACCACTCTCCAGCCATATTTAACAATTATATATTGTATATTTCAACTGGCAATTTGGGAATCACATGGATCTTTAAAATGTACTTCCTATTGCGATGACTGATTTACAGACAATTTGACACAGTGAAGAAAACCCTATGTTAATTTCTATGTTTAGTTTGTATTTACAATACAGTAAAAGTACTAAAATGACAATATCAGTAAAAATGAGTAAGTGGCAGTACCACCCTTACCCATGGCACTAGGCTCTGATTTGCTCTGGGTTCATCCAAAGGACAACACAGATTCACGAGATCCTTTTACAATTCAAATGAGAGTGAAGAAAAAACCAAAGTGTTGCACTCTGTATGAATCCATACAAATTATTTAAAACGTCTAATATGGAAATGTCACTTTGCTGATTTAATAAAAATATCCCACAATCCATATCATATATTTAAAAAAAATAATCACCAGACTTTTACTTTCTTTGTCTCCTCCTATTTTCTTACTATTTCACTTTCCCTTTTAACAGTTTTGTTTCCTTCATTTGGTTATGTTAAGAGATTATTTTTCTTCATTCACTAGCAATACCATGAGAGAAAAAAAAAAAAACAACCCACAAGTAATTTTTAAACATGAATCCAGTTCAATTTTATATACTTTTATCTTTTGATTTCTAAGTCCCTGGATTCCTGAATTATATTTAAGTATACTCTAAACCAAGCATTCTTAAATACACTCTACTATTAAATGCTTGGTTCACATGCTTATAATACCTTTATACTGAATGGTATACAAACATTTGAACATATAAAATCTTCTTTTTGCTTTGCCAGTTAAACTAAATTATCAATGTTAAGTGTATAAAATCCCCTTTCTTGAAAAATAAGGGTTTTCCCCCCCCAACTGATAGAATAAAAAAAGAAGTCTTCAAAAATTATATTTCACTAAAATGAAATATTTGGCAAAAAAGTTATTGAAGAATGGAATTCTTTAGACATTTTGTATAATTCCAAATAAACTTTCTCTTACACAGTTTTTCCCCTAATATTATGTGCCAGTGTATAATATTTCTATATGATCTAATCTTAAAAAAGATTTAAGGTGTGCTGTTAATATGCACCCACTCAAACAGGGGTACAGAAACATAAAATATATGGTCAAAATCACAATACAAAAATGTATGATCTGGTTACCAAATGAGACAGCAGTTTTAAAAAGTCATATGATCACTCAACAGTAACTTTAATAAACACTTTAAACTATACTGAAAAGTTTAAGGTCTGCAAAATACTCCAAGCAGAACTTGCTGCTGCATACTGTGATGGCATTCGATCTTGCTATGACGGTAATTGAGCACCTGCCAGGGTAGTTCTACATGAAACTAATGAATGTTTCCAACCCTCATAGCAATTTTGGACACAGTTAAGTGAGAGATGAATTAATTTTCAATTAACATGAAAGGCTTTTTTGTTTGGGTTTTTTTTTGTAATTTTTTTTTTTTTTTTTTTTTAAAGCAAAACCTCTTCCAGTTCCTTTTTGTTTAGGTTAAAAGTCCAGTTACTGCACACCCCTAACGCTACGCTGTTAATGGTCAACTTAAAAGTTTAAAATGTGCAATGTCTCCTCACAACAGAACTGCACTTACGCTTCTACTTTCTCCTTCTTTTTACTCTTTTTCAGAAAAGATGGGGTGCGGAATTTCTTCTTCTTCTTTGATGGGGATTTGGAAGGTGACCCTTCAGGGGACAGGGTCTCTTCTATCTTTTCAGAGCTTTTAATCGTAATCTCTACGCTCTCCACAGTACTAGTGGTTAACTGACTGACCCTCTTGGTGAGATCTTCTTCCACGTCATGTGCATCTTCCTTGCCATTCACTACCACAACTGGCAACTCCACAGATATTAGGTTAGCATTCTGGGTATAGAGATCTTCATGATTTTCTGAAAGAACAGACAATTTTGCAATTATTTATGTACACTATCATGCAAAAAAACCCAGTATTGAAACAAAGTCTGCAAGTTTGGACTGTGATCCAAAGAATGAAACTCGAAGAGCTTAGATGTGGTTTTTTTCCCCTTTATGTACACTCTTACTTGTTGTAAACAGACAATACTGTGAAAATGGGCTGAAAAAGCTAAGCTTATCTCTGCCAGGTATATATACAGCTCAAGCTGTATACAGTATATACAAATATAGTCTACACAGCATTTACGTATACAGTCTCAAGCACACTCAGAATTATGCTTTACTGCAAGAGACTACTTTATGAAAAACGCAGCCATTCCATACAGAAGTCTTTGGAGAACTAGCCTTTCAAAACGCCTTCTTAGACTCTGCTGAAAAGTCTTAGGCAAAAACCCGAATCTTAACACTTTCAGTAAAATAAAAATATAATATCTATTTCCTCCACCTTATTAATATCTAAGTTTCAGTATGCCCCGCATTGTCTTCTGTTTGTGAGACTTATGTATTAGAAAAAATTAGGAAAAACAGTTTTCTGGACAGAGTCCCACCCAGACTTGGTAAAAGAGGGCTCTTTTTGGCTCAGTTGACTTCATGCAAGTGTAAGAATGCAGCAAAAGAGTGGATGACTCAGGTTATCAGAGCCATTGGCATTGTACAGAAATTGCATGGAGTACCTTCTAATTTTTCTGGGACATTTTGCGGGGATTGAGTTTGTGACTGAATTTGTGACACAGATGAACCGTCATCTGAGAATAATTCCTGTTCAGCATCTGCAGGACAAGATTTGAATTAGTAGCCATGCAAAAGTAAAAATCAAGCAAGAATGTCAGTGCTAGTGCTACAAGATTTACAGCTCTGCTAGCATTGCGTTGCTCATGCTGACAACATCAAGAAGTTTACATGGTTTACACAGTTTAAACTCTATAGAATTATGCGTTTACATGTTTTATCTGCTAACAGGCATTATATATTAGTTCATTATATTAGTTCATTATATATTAGTTCTTTAAAAGAAAGCATCAAAAAGGGTGGCAGGGTTGCATTCCAAGTAGCATGCCCCATGGTTTTCTCTAGCTGTAAGTCACACAGTTTGCTGTTACAGTAAGCTATTATGCTATACCCTGAATGTGATATATAGCAAAATTGTTTTATTACACAATATTAGTGAAGAAGAATGCACAGTAAGTGTTATTGTTAAAAAAATAAAAAAAACAACCCTGAATTAGTAATGCCCTATGGAATAGTAGTATTGGAAGAAGATGTAAAAAGTGAAAGTAGATGAGTCTTGCACATTGGGAGACTAGAAGAAAAGTTAAAGAAGCCAAGACCAAACATCTCAGTAAACTTTTGCTCAGCTGGGCACAGACCTGAGCAACTTGATCTAATTTTGATATCAACTTTGAGGAGGAGGTTGGACTAAGATGACCTTCATGGGCTCTTCCAATCTAAGTTATTCTATGATTCTGACAAAAAAAGTCTTTATGTTAAAGTGTGTTTTTCTCAACCACACTTCTGTGCAAACCTTTCATTGCTTTAATTTTAGCACTAACCAAAGTTTAAAAAAACCCCAAGAAACCAAAAAAAACCCCCCAAAACCACCCAAAACATTTAACAAAAAAATTCTACCATCTCAAGGAATGATTAGTTCTAAAGTAGTTGCCAACAGTGTATGCTAATAATTAACATGTATACATTTTTTACAGTAGATATTTTCAAACCAAAAAATGAACTCATTATTAAAATGTAAACCCCAACATTTAAAAACACACCACTGACCTTCCAACCCTTGCTGCTTGCGCTCAATTGTTTTCTTGTACTCTTCCAGTTCCTTTTCTGTGAGATGGCTGAATGGGTTGGGTGGTGCCGGTGGTGCGTGCTCATCATCTTCAAATTGCATTGGCTGGAAAAGAGAAAACCACAAAATTTAACAACGGGGAAAAAAGAAGCAAGCAAAATGTACATGGTTAATGTCTCTTTTTTGCCCAAAGTTTGGTGACACCAGATTGGCAGGGAATACAGAAGAAAAACACAGATGCATCCAGATGAAAATTACTCCATTTAATAGGCATTCACTGTGCTGGTTTTGGCTGGGACAGAGTTAATTTTTTCCATAGTATGGGGCTATGTTTTGGATTTTTGGTGGAAACAGTATTGATAATACAGGGATGTTTCTGTTATCGCTGAGCAGTGCTGAGTCAAGGCCTTTTCTGCTTCTCACACCACCCTGCCAGCGAGTAGGCTGGGTGTGCACAAGAAGTTGGGAGGGGACACTGCTGTGACAGCTGACCCCAACTGACCAAAGGGGTATTCCAGACCATATGATGTCAGGCTCAGCATATAAAGCTGGGGGAAGAAGAAAGAAGGGGGGACTTTTGGAGTGATGGCATTTGTCTTCCCAAGTAACCATTATGCATGATGGAGCCCTGCTTTCCTGGAGATGGCTGAACACCTGCCTGCCAATGGGAAATAGTGAATGAATTCCTTGTTCTGCTTTGCTTGTGTGTGGCTTTTGCTTCACCTATTAAACTGTCTTTATCTGAGCCCATGAGTTTTCTCACTTTTACTCTTCTGATTCTCTCCCCCATCCCACAGAGGGAAGTGAGCGAGTGGCTGTGTGGTGCTTAGTTGCCGGCTGGGGTTAAACCATGACATTCACACAGTATGTGAACACTGTCAACGAGCAACAAGTCAATGAACACTGACTACTGAGCTGTAAATCACCATCATTTTGCAGCAGCACAATCATTATTTGAGGGCTTTTTTTTGTATCAAGAGGGACAGCTTGAGAGTACAGACCTGCCTGAACAGCTTACACTTCAGGGACTAATTTCTCTTCAGAGAAGTGAAAGTCCTTTAACAACAGGAATTTCCCATATTTTCTGCAAACGCCCCGAGTTCTAGGAATTTTTTTGTAGGAAAGTAACTGTGCTCATGCTCCAGTTTAGGAATCTAACTGGAAGAGCTCTTCTGAGATGACTCTTACAATAGCAAAATTAAATTTATTCTCATATTGCAAGAAAACTAATTTCGAAAATATTCTTTTTGCCTGAAATAAATAAGCAAACTCAGTGTTACCTCAAAAGAGTACTGGAAACCAAAATGAGGAAATAGATGTACTAACCCATGGATGGTTGGAAACTCTTAGAACTACAGAATTCCAATTCTAATTCATCACAGTTTGTTATATAACCTTATTAGGGATACCTGTACTGTTTGGAAGTAAGTATATTCTATTCAAGAAAAGATTAGTGAGGACAGGTAAGAAACTGGAAACCCTCCCTCCCACTAAGAAGTCTGTTTCTAATGAAAGCTGCCTTCTGCACAGTCCCATCCCACCTTTTAAACTCCATTATTTCTGGGCCTCAATCATTTCCTTTAGCAACGGTTCTACAGACTGATTATTTTTGGCACCATGCATTGCAAAGTTCATCACTCTTTAGCTTAAATGGTCTTAGACAGGGGTCCTACTTCATTAATTTTAATGGCAGGCAAACTTACCATTCATATCTCCATTTGAAACTAACATTTTAAACCTCTGAAATGAAACATTAATAAAATGTATCATACATCCAAAATTTGGCATGAAAATAATCAGTTCTAACAAAGCATTTAGAAATAAAATGGCCCAAACTGATATTTGAAAGACAGGCAGCCAAATAACCCAAACATTTGTAAATCAATTAATTATGTCCTACTCACTGGACTCGGCTTTTTATCCACAACAATCCCAGCGAGCAGCTGAGACTGCGGTCCTGCTGTCTTTAGGTCATATCGGTTTTGCTCCCTTATCTATACAGGGAAAACAAACTGGGTTAGAAACAGATTATTTCTCTTTAACAAATCCTGTGCCCACCAGCTTTGCAAAGCCAGTAACGCAGGCAGGAGCGAACGGCTGGAGGATCAAGCTGTATGCCGCTGTACCTAAAAATTAAGATCTCTCCTTCCACCTCTGAATGCACTCCAGATGTTGTTTAGCCCTTCAAGTACTTCTGAATATCCACCCTAGTCCCAGCTCATGCACTTCGTGTAAGCCAGTATTTAAAATAAGCTCCAAGGAATAGTATGTCTCTGAACCTGTCCTCTCCATCCCATAAATGACTTATGTTAAACTACTGGAGAGATCTCGCTGGTCACAAAGGTTGGTAAAGTTTTTCCTTCTGTGAATAACTCACTATTTTCCCCAAACCAACAGCCCTAGCTTCACATTGTCAGTGCTTAAGAGACTGACAGATCAGATATAAATATAAACACAAATACAGATCATATAAAAAAAAGTTCTACAGCAGAAAAATAGGAATAAACTATCTAGTGAGAGACAGTGACATGCATGAATTTAAAAATCATTGTCTGGGACTTGTATTATTAATGTCTAGATGATTAGAGGGTGCCTTTCCAGTTCTGAGGAAGGGAGTTGCTCCTTCTGACTCCAGTTCAGTCCCCATGGATACTGATATGGTGCTTTCCAAGAAAGAAAAAAATATGTAATCAAATGGAAAGTGTCCTGAATATCTGTTAATATAGTTATGCCTAGGGTGGAGTATTTGGTCAGTCTGACAGTCAGCATCTTATGTGCTGGAAGGGAAAAGCAGTGAGATATTTGTGTTTAAAGAGAGGTCCAAGAATAATCTCTCATTTTCTTTTTTTTTCCTGCTGTTAGGAAGTGGACTGGACCATAGAAACTCCAGCTTTATAAGTGCTAGGAGAATTAATACAGAACAGAGTGAGATTACAGTCTGAGATTGAATCATGCTGTAGATGACGCATGGCAATTCGGTTCATGTTGACACCTAATTATCCACTAAATATAATGCTAAATAGCAGGGGCTACCATTTCCAATCTATCATTTCCAGAGTTAACACTCATACTCATCCTTCAAACTATTGCATTCAAAGTTTTTATATATATGTATTGCATACGTATCTACAGACTTCATATATATCACACATTTAAATACATGCTTTTTAGTGCCAAAAATCACATACAATGTAAGAAACTTCTTAGTAAAATCAGAACATTTGAAAAATGTTATTTTACAGCTGTGTTGAATCATTAGTTGAACATATAATTTTATTTGGAAATCTTACAATTTTCATTTCATTACACTTCTTTTACCTTATTTCTCTTTTCCAACACTTCACTTGGGTTTGTGTTTAGAGGAACAAATTGGTTTGGATCTTCAATTTTGATTGGCGTTCCTCCACTAGTCTTGGAGGAGTCATCAGCTTTCATCCACTTAAAGAAAAAAAAAAAAAAAAAAGCAGCTAAAAACCCCAGCATGATGGGGAGGAACAATTCTCAGTGTTGTCTTACTGTTAAAAAAAAGAGATATAAAGAAAGGACTTTCTGACTTTATGCTCAATTCTACATGACACCCACAAAATAACCCCAACTCCTTACAAGTTGTGTGTTTGCCCAAAAGGATTTAAGTTGCCTTGAACATGTATCATCAACATTACTTTTTGTAAACACTGAAATACATTCCTGAAAAATACAGTACTAACTATGTACTAATGAAGTCACATTTAGAAAGGATCATGCTTCCTAGTAACTGGCACATAGATCCACCAGCTCCAGAGCCCTTGTTCATCCAATCAACTTCCACCTCTGCTAACCACACATTTTGACTGTATTTTTTTTCCTTTGTAAGCAGGGTTTTAAATCAGTTCCTGACGGTGTTTCTCTCAAACTCAAGTTTAGAAACTCACTAGCCTGCCAGCAGGAGGAGCTGATGCTTTTACAGTTGTACTATGCAACTGGGAGTAGCCTCATAGCAAATAACACGCTTTGCAGTCCCATGAGAGCCACCTCTCTCCAGGCTGGAAACACAGTGGAAGCATCTTGGTGAGCCAAAGGAGGAGGAAAAATCTTGATCATCATTAAAAGTAGTAGCATGAACAGACTCTTCTAAGTCTGTTTTCAGTAGGCTCACAAACAGGAAAGGGGCAG
>WAAD01042327.1:269571-329319 GCA_013389945.1 Fregata magnificens
CTGAACACTGACAGCTCCCACTGTACTTCAGGCTTGTAAGCTCCCATGTGATGTCCACCCACAGAACTTACATCAACTTTAATGTTTCAGTGCTTCACGACTTGGAAAGAAGAACTTGGGTGTTAACTGAAAGATCCTAGTGACATCTTTATAACTAGAGTGCATACTACAAGCTGTTTTTAACTGCAGGAGCTGTTTGTGTAACAATTCAGTTTGCCAGGCTATTCCCCCCCTCCCCCCCCCCTTTTTTTNTAATTCACTTACTGAGTGAAGATGAGGAAAAACCTGCAAAAGAGCTTGCTGTAATGTATTCAGCAATCTGCTGTAATGCAAGCAGTCCAGTGGGGTTATTGCCCTTCTTCATCTGTTCTTGAATAAGGCATTCCAGATCTTCTCTAAAAGCCTGTAGAAACATTTGAGAATCATCAAGGAAACCTGGCTTTGATAGAAATAAGATTATTATAGGTGGGGCTAGTAGCTTTGCCTGTTATTAATGTTACATGACACTTCCCCTTAGACCTTGTTTTTAGCTGCTTATAACTTTGCCAAAACTTTAACCATCTGACCTAAACTTTGTATGCTAAGTATTGGCAATTTGGGGGGCGGGAGGAAGGAGTTTGGTCACAGAGGGTTAACTATTTCCCAGAACAAGAGAAGATAAGAGATATTTTTGTAAACAATAACAAAAACAATTTTATCAATAATGAAAGAGTTGTCCGTATTTTAGAAGAGGTACTTGAGATTTGATCACAATGTGTTGCTTTTAGTGCTGGATATTTTTAAATTCTGTAATGCCTCTGAAAATCCATCCAAATTTGATAAAGTTATAAACAACTGGAAAACTGGAGCTCATCCATGCTCAAGTAGTATCACAGACATGCAAAAACTAGAAGGAATGCTGGGATGTCTCTATTTCTTCCCTTCTCCCTGTATAAAACGTCCACAACCCCAAGAGATAAACTCATGAAAAAGGTTTTCACAGTATCAAATTTAATATAACTATGTATGCACCGGGGACAAACCCTGTTCCTTCTAGATGACAGACACATTAACCGCTATCCACAACAAATGCCTGTCCTAGGACTACTTCAGTCTTGACATTTCTAGACTAAGTAAATTCTGTTCCTTCAAACTGTCCTTAGAGGTTATATTTTGTAACCCCCTCATTATTTCTTGGCAGCATCTTCCAGCTTTTGTCTGAATGAGCAGTACACAAAGCTGCATACAACACAAGCTGAGGTGTATTGCAAACACTCTTGCTGGTTCATTCCGGAAAGACATTTGGTGACTTTACCATGCAGTTGACTCGTATTATAATTCCAGGCTATTCCCAGTATGTAATTGCTCTTTTCAGTTTGCCTTCCTTAGCAGAGCACTTGCTCTCAAATAAAAAAGAAAATAGTTCTGTATGGCAAATGTGATTTCTTCACTGAATTTTAATTCAGTCCTCCAAAACACCCACTTTGTTGGGTAAAATCCACCAATCTCATGACATAGTCTGTTCATCAACAGTTTTGACTCTAGAAGAGACAGTGCTACCAGACTCCCCAAAAACATCCTCAAGACTCTACTTGATATGGCCTCTCAGCTGGACAGCTGAGCATCAATAACTACACTTTAATTTTCAAGTTTTTGATGCCTGTGCTCTTCCTTAGAGTAATTTTGTCAGGATTGTGTGTACCTGAGACTTGCCAGATTTCCACAAGTAAAGCCTCTAAAAATTCACGTGGACTGACTATGCAGTGATCTGTTGCATGGACCTCTCTGGGCAGACCAGACTACACATACAGCATCTCCCAAACAGCTGAACAACCTCTTGCTAGCCTCAAGATACACAGGCAAAGTCAGATTTTTCTCTCTAGTGGCTGCTGTAGGTAAGACCTGTGCAGCAGAGGAAGGGAGCAGATAGGGAAAAGGAAAGAAGAAACAGGGAATTGAGTGAGGAAAGGAACCTAACTGGGACTGGGAGAAAAGAAGTGAAGGTATGGGATGAGCACCGGGAGCCCACAAGGGAAAGTAATAGGAGGTAATTATGGGGAGGTAATTGCCATAAAGGCAAACAACGATTTGTGGAAAACAGCAAGTGGTTGGAGAAAACATCTTGACATTAATCCTTCATCTATCAGCAGATGACTGTGAAACCCATTCCCTTCAATCTGGTTCAGCTCCGAGGATGGCCATCATCATCATGACTCCGCGTATTCCAATGGCAACGTGGCTGCCACCCTTAATGACAAAATAACAAGCACTGTGCCCAGCCTGGAACCTGAATGTGGCTGCAAACCTGGACTGCTGGAAGTCAGACATGCAGAGGATGTTTCTTTGTCCCTCTTGCACATAGATAATAATCTTCAAGCGTACCACAGACGTCTTGTCCCCGTGCCTCATTTGGCATACGGTGGCTAGTTCTCACTAGAAAAGAAATTCAGTATTTTTTCCTCTTCTCATGGCTCAGCACATGGCCCTGTACCTTTTTTGCATGCTACTCATACTCTGTTGCGATGACAATTATTATTTACCTTCCAAGATTTTCTCTGGGCAGATAATTACTGTAAATCCAAGCGCTTCACAAGCATTAACTTACTAATCCCCGAAACATGCCTTTAAGGTGCAGCAGGGCCCTGTCATAATTTCCACAGAGCAGCAGTAAGGAGGTTGAGGTCAGATGCTTCCACCAATTTGGGACATTCATTTTGAGAGGCCCACAGACCCATTTGCAGAGCATTGGGCAGTAAGCAGCTTCTTACGTACTCAAAGCACGACTCTCAGTGAAAATTCAAGTGCAGCACTGAGTGTTTTAACACGCGCTGCCGTACCTCAGGATAACAAGGGGGATACACAGAAAATCACAACCTGAAAAACCAGGAAACAGATGATTCAGCATCACCCATGACAGCCTGGTCTAAATCCTTGAGGCTAGTTAGTACCTGAATCTGGGCATCTCTCACCACCACCGAAATGGTTTTGAATGAAATTCAGATGCGTGTGATTTATACAGTCCCCTGTAGAAGACATAAGGATTTTTCACATAACTAGAAGAAAGCATTTTGGTGGTCAAACAGCTCACAGTGCATAGAAAAAGGAGGCAAGGTCCAACCTTTACGTTCTACACCTGAAAGCATGTAAAGTGTAAAATAACAACAGAGGTACTTCCTTGGCCCTTTGCACATCATATCCCTCACATTACAGAAGGCTTCCCCCCTCCACCCTCTGCCCCCAAAATCCCCAAAACACATAAAACAGACTTTCAAGCACCAGCCATCCCAGTGACAGCTCATATCTCTGCTAACAAGTTCACCATGCGGCTACAGTTTTATGGCACTTTCTCCTTCTGTTACTGTGATCTATTAAGATTGCAGAGGCAACAACTGGCCAATATTTTTCATCAACAAGCTATACTAACACTTATTTTCAAATTCTGTCATTCCAAGATATTCAATTACTACTCAAATATTCCTGAAAGAGGCCCCCTGCAAGAAAGCTCTGCCATTTCACACTCCGCAAGGCTGAAATGCTCTTTCACTCTTGTTTATGATCTGTATATAAGGAAACTGCACATTTGTAGTCTCCCGGGGACCATGTGGAAGACAGAATTCACGAAATTTATGGAAGTATTTGCTTGGGAGAAGATTGAGAAAAACAGTTATCTGTATTATATTAAATCACTCTCACTTCAATTCAACAAGGACTATTAAAAAGGATCTGCAAAAAACATTCACAGTAAACTCTTATTAGTCATNTCTACAGCAGAAAAAAGGTGGTGTACTGTATTTCAGGCAATTTTTGACAGAAAGATTTTTTGTTTTATTTCTTATTGTATTTTTAACTCTTCTGCTTTATGATCATGCTATTTTCATTCTTCTGAGCTGAGTTTTGCTCTCCAATGCTAACAGTAGTATATTATACACTTGCTGAGGATACCACAAATGAGGATTTAGTGTTGTATCAACAATTTTGTTAAACCAAACAAGCAGCTTTTCTTAAAAATAATTTCAGAAATTACAGAAGATAGGTAAGAGTCAGGGCAAGTAGCAAATATAGAGGTTTGGGATGAGCTGTAAAACAGGGGTGAGGATATGGATGAAATGCAAAAATAAAGTATGCAGGTTATCCATGCCCATGTGCAACAATGTTTTCTAGCAGACTACAGCCTTCAGTGTGTCATGCATATGACTCATGCACATTCCTCCATGCATATTTATGAATATTTCAATACTTTTCGTTCACTGCTACAGACTTTTAAAACTCGGATCTGTATGTCCTTAGATAACCATCCCACATGTGCTAACACAATCGTCCCCTGTTTCTGATAATTCCTGATGAACTCATATGAAGGGCATCAGCTTCTTCTGGACAACAATTTACCTTAAATAATAGCCATTAAATGAATGATATTTATTGGAGCTTTTACTGTACAGCACTTATTTCTGTAAAACCACTACTGCGCAGAGCTCCGATTTTGGGATCTGCTTCTGAAAACCTAACTGTAGCCTGGAGTCCAAGCAGTTTGGTTTTGCTTTCATTCACAAGACTGTAACATATATATGGCATTACACTGCAACTGCCCACAAGTGGCCAAGTAAATGTCATGCTTGAGAGAGATGTTTTCAAAAAGACGACAACCACACTGCTCTGGCACAAAGCAGGTATTTTTCAAGTGGAAAGGTCACTAGTAATTTCAGATGTGGTATTCAACAAGAAAATGATGACAAAGTTTTTCATTCATCTGACAGTACAGTTTTTCCTATCTTATTCAGCTGTATGCTCAGCATTGCTCAATAAAGAGAAAGTTTCAGCTTTGGGATTTAAAAAGCTCTTTGGGTACATGTGGGTTTTTTTGTTTGTTCATTTTAAAACACTAAAACTTTAGTCATAAGATGATACAATAAGAGCAGTGATTTTTTTTACAGTGGGGTACTGAGTCCCAAAGCGAGAAGCGCAGCACCTTGCGGCTGCCCATGCTGCCTGTCAACACAGTCGCCCCATCAACACAGCTGCACCACATCTGGACTTGGTCAACCTGCCTGTGCCTGCACCAGTGCTACAGCAAGGCTGCTGCCTGGATAACCCGCCCTGCTGTAGCTGAGAATCGTTTTCTGTTTGCACAAGCATCTTTCTGTCTTCAGTGAGCTCACCTGCCCAGCCAAGCACCAGCGTCCCCCCCTTGTTTGCGCTGGAACAGCACTTCAAGCATCCTGCTGAAAGTTTGCATAGAAAACAGCCCGTAGTATGAAAACTGGGCCCATAACAGCTATTGGAAAGAAGGCAAAGCAACATTTCAGACAAGATACATAACTAGGAGGATGCTGAGTAGAGCTTCTATTCACCTGGCAGCAGCCAGCTACCTAAGCACATAGCCTGACCTTGGTATGCAGCAGGCTGCAAACTCCCCTTCCAATACTGCCAGCTGAGGTTGTTCTCTTTAAAACTGCAGTGGGCTGAACTACACTAAGTTACACCAGAGGAAAACATAGTTTTGCACTTACACCACGAAGCAAAGCGTTCCCTGTATAGCCAAGCCTACCAGTTGCTGACCTGACTGCCCTGAGCTGGCAGCGCCCGGCTGCTCTGCTTCCATCTCACCCACCTTCTGAATGCCACTCTACTACCTTGCACTGAGACATGAATTTCCCCACAACTCATCAGTAAAAATATACAGGGCAGCTCAGCCTGCTCCTAAAATTGTTTCTAGAACTCCACTGTTTCTAAACTTTCTAACTGTTTCTAAAATTCCA
Organism: Fregata magnificens; assembly: GCA_013389945.1. Taxonomy (NCBI): domain Eukaryota; kingdom Metazoa; phylum Chordata; class Aves; order Suliformes; family Fregatidae; genus Fregata; species Fregata magnificens. The sequence goes on from WAAD01042327.1 coordinate 275,307, forward strand.
GCCAGCTCTTTTACACCAGCTTAGACAGCCTTACACGGTACTGCAGCCTGCAGAACAGATACAGCTTTTCTTGATACAGTCATTAGCTGCATGGTGAGGTCAACGTCTTTCTAGCATCATAAAATTACTTCTCCAGAAATATTTGCAATCATCAACCAAATACACATCATAAACTTAAGCAGCTTAGATGCAAAAGTCTTTCAACTTGGACCTGCAAGGGCTCTCTGAAACTCAGGAGTGAAGTTACAAGCCTCAGTTCTGACTCAATCCCTCCCATCTTCTTTCAGAAGGACAGTCTAAGTGTGAGCTGACAGTTTAAATTGGGGCTTTTAAGAGTGAAAGCAACATTTGCACGTACCAGCTGCCAACTGGTATTTTTCAGTCAACATAAGCAGAAAAACTAGAATAACCAACTTGCCAGAATAACCTATCTTACATGTATACACATCTGTATATAGCACAGAACAATAATGTTGCTAGAAAATTTTAGTATTAATCTCTTCATCTTGGTAGGCAGCACTCTGAGGATGTTAATACGTATGCAGGCTCCTAAGTATTTTGACTATCTTTCTATGCTGTTTCTTGCTTGTTGACTATTGATTTCTTCATGTGGTCCTTATCCACTCAAAAGAAGTAGAAACAAAATAATAAGAAAAAAAAATTTCCCTGTAAATAGAGAAAACAATGTCATACAGGTCATCTGCAAATACTCCACACCATCGCAAAGCTTTATGAGGAGAAAGCATGTGCTCGCATCAAGACTAATTACAGTAAGGTCCAAACAGTTCGATATGTCAGTCTAAAGGAAAGTAGCTGGAAAAAGATATGCAAGGTCCCTATATTTAATAGCAGCATTGCTGTTAGTCTAAAAGCTGCAGAATAATACAAGAAACCCTTTCACCCATTTTCGCTTTTGCCCATTTTTGATCAGAGTTTATGTATCTTAGATCCGTTTTTAAAAAGGGTCTAATTCAACTTATCTACATATAAATGCACCCACAAAGAGTCTCCAAGCCAAATCACCACCACTGAAGAAAAGTTTCAAAACTTAACTGGTATTTTGTTCTCGAGAGCGAAGAGACGTTAATTTTAACTCCTGTGCTGTAAATGCAGCTGCCTGCGGAGAGGAAGACCTTCACCGAAACAGCCGATACGGCTTTGCAACAGGCTGTTTCAAAACTGGAGTTTAGATACAAACAACCGGTGCCCTAAGTGGAAAAGGGTGGAGTTGGCCACAAAAAAAAAACCCGCCAGTGAGTTAAGGCTGGTGGGGAGAAGATAAGAGTCACAAAAAGTGTTTGTTAATGCCATAAAAAAAAAAAAAACAACCCAGGGGCTTCTGTGTTAAGACAAAAAGAAATAGGCTCAGTATTAAATATGGGGAATTAGGTAAAGTTATAATAATCTCTTCACTTGCAGTGAAGCGTGTGGGTATCTGGCCTGGATTCAGTGACTCGATTGACAGCAAGCTGGTTCCATACAGAGCTCAGCCTGCGCCGGTTTTTCCAGCTCCTCTAACCTGGTACACACTAGCTTCCCCCTGTGAGCCAAAGCAGCGTGTTTACTCCCGTGATAAGCAGCCTAGAGATACCCTATGATTAAAGTAAAACCTGAAGCACTGAGCTCCTTTGAAAAGCCCATCTTCAGCACATCCAGCTCCCAAAGTCCCAGTGCCAGCAATCCCCACACCCACACAATTGCTGCTGTGAACAGGGGGCCTGGGTCCCCCCCTTGTGTTTTCTCATGGAGTAAAGCCATGCTACACATCTTGCTAGATGGAATATAACCACTGAAATTTAAAACGCTAGAAGAAATCAAATTTCAGTTTATCAGGGGTCTTACACATTTCTGAGCATAATTAACTATTTTTTCAGTACGCGCAGGAGTAGGGAGGCTGGGAGAACACGTGGTAGCGATGCACCGGGACAGATGATGGGCAGAGCTCTCGCAGGGCGTTCTGGGTGCAGCCAGGAAGGAAAGTCATCAGTCACGACTTTCCAGGATTTTCCAGGTACTGTTAAGAGTGTGTACTCAACCAAAGGATTATTTAACAGCCACAAAAAAAAAAAAAAAAAAAAAGACTTAAAAATGACTACCGCTAAGTAAGCGCTTTTAAATTGTTATTCATTACTTGTACTGCAAAGGAAACCCCTCCTCCTGCTCTTACCAGACCAACTTAATGCCTGTATTGGATGGAATTTAAAAGACTAGTGAATGAAAGAAAAATGGTGAATTTTGTTACAATGCATTTTATTTTATATCTCCTTATCACTTACCTAGGGAATTAATACAGATCGGAGTGTTATTTACAATTAATAACTTCAAATACATATAGGACCATAGGAAAGTCATCAGGCAAAGGAGGATGGATCTGATTGTTTAATGATTTGAATAATCTAAAGAACATGGTGCCAAAAGTACANCTAATGAAAACCACAGTTTAAGCTAAATGGAAAGCAGCAACACGGAAATAAGAGAGGAGTGAAAGGTAACTCGTTTTTAACGTAAGGAAGCAGGGGAAAACTCACAATTGCACTTATGGTACAGGACGTGGGTATGAATTGACCCTGTACTGTCACAGCTATAGAAACGGAAGTTAGGCAATGGGATTTCTTGGTTTCTCATAGAGATCTAGTGGATGGCCTCGATTTAAGACAGCATTACCCTGAGCACAAATTCGTCCTCACTTAAAGTGATGAACTTGCCTGGCCTCCCGGTCTGCCCTGTGCTCAGTAGCATATTGTCATGGCTCAGAGGGGATCTTTAAGGGACATTTTGTGGCGTGTCTTAAACGATGTGCGAAGCTGAGCTCGTCTCCCCCAGCGAACGAAATGCGGCACAGGTCATATGATGAAAGCATAAGATTAAATAAGCTATTGCAATGAGAGGAGGGTTACGACTCCCCAGCAGGAAGTCAGGAAGATGTCAGAGAAGATCGAAGCCAGAGGAGGGAGCTGCGGTGCAAGAGGCCTGCCCAGCGAGGAGGTTCCCAAGGGATGTAGAAGGTTGTGAGCCCTTCCTGGGCAAAGGGTGACACTCCTGAAAGATCTGAAAGGCTTTTGAACTTGTGGGGAAAGAGCAGTGGAAGCTGAAACATGTGAGGAACTGAAAGGACTTTGGTATTTAAAAAAAATAAACTGTCCCAAATAGGAGTGGTGTTGCGAAAATACTGGATGTTCATTCAATACAAAATAAAGCTAGACAACTGCAAAAGCTGAGGAAAAAATAAATCAAACCATCCTTCATCTCTGTCCTGATGGTTTGAAAATAACATAGCCAGAAAAAAAAATTCAAGCGTGGGTGAGTTTGCTTGTTTTTGAGAAGAAAAATCTGCCTGCAGGCTAAGGCAGACCTCTGAACAGAGGAGTTGCTAAGCAGGACTGTTATCTCCCCACTTCTTTGGTCAAGACCAGTCGGCATGGGAGGCAGGGGTGCATGTGCATGTACAAGGCAGGAAGGAAGAGAGGCATGGGAGACAAGTACATTTTTAACCTCAGCATTAAAAAAAAGAAAGAGAGAGGAAGAGAGCGAGGAAGGGAGCGGAAAAAAAAGAAAAAAGATTTTGCAACCTGGATGGCTAGACTTGAACCAGTGCCCTCATGTAATGGCAGTGCCAAGGCAGTATCATCCCAAATGCCCTGCAGAGCTGCGATGGATTGGTAGGCACTCTTTACCTAACATGAAATTAAAGCAAAGCATGACGAGATCCTGCGAGCAAACTGCTCAGCTTAAAAAGAAACAAGCTCCAAATAACCATGTGTTTCATATGTAAAAATGGCAAGTGCACGTTCAATGGGTCTCAACAAGCCACGTGAAACTTTCACTAGTAAATTCAAAACATAAGTTGGGTATTTAAATTCCAATAACCAGGCATTTTTATGTTTACATATTTCAGCTGTTCAACTCATCACTTTACACACAAATTTGACTACACCAACTTTTTCTTACATCGGTAAATAATGAAATATATCTCAAATAACAGTATATCTTATGTATAAACTAAATAAGTGAATGTATCCTCTTCCATTTCCACTCTGACCTGTACCTTTTCTTCAAATACAGTGATATAAAGTGGATGTAAGGTATCCTTCAATGCAGCTTAAGCTGTGATCCTAATTCTCCATCAGGTTACACACACAGTCCTGTTAGCTTTCCTGCTGGTTCGATAATTGTTTCACATGGTCTCACTTCACTGGAAGGACCATGGCACTGCTGCCTGCTCACAGAAACACCCAACACCTTTCCTGGCTACTCTAGGAGGGTGGCAGAGAGTTTCTCCTTGCTGTAAGGGCATGCAGCTCCTCAATGCTGAACTGACTGTTCAGTCTTCACACACCATAACTGTGCAACCACTGCTTTTTTTTTGAAGCTTCTGGTTGCCATGGTGAGGGCACCAGAGAAATGCCCTAAGGAAATGAAGGCCAGGACGACTTGCATATCATAACTGAAATAAGGGTTTTGGTGATACAGCAAATAAATGTTTACTCTTCGAAAGAGGTAGTTACTCTTTGTATGCTAAGCAATCATATATCGCTTGTTACACAAAGACAAAACTGTTTTTAATTCAGAGTTAAGTTGGAAAATCTAAAAAAAAAAAAAGAAACCCTACGTTTTCAGTATTTGGATATATTATAGGTCAAGTACCTCAGACCCTATGTAAAGCAATAAAATTAGTCCATTGCATAAATGTAGTGCCTTTCCTTTAAAAATAACAACACAGTACCTGAACCTTCTGAACTTGCAGACATTACTGAAATAAACTTAAATGGCTTTATCTTAAAGATTGGCCAGCAGTATTGCTGGATGCTATCAGGCTGCTCAGACCCAGCTGATCTTAATTTCTTTCCACCTTTCTAACAGACAGAGAACAACAAACATGCAGGTCCTATCAGATTCTCCAGGCCATCAGACAGACACTCACAGGTTACATGCAGTATTAAGCAAACATGTCTGAGAATTCACTTATAATGCCGGGACATTCTTCGTGCGCAGGGGTCATAAAAATCCTATAATTTGTTTAAGACTTATTATGAACTGACTCTAAGACATTAGCAAACATCAGAGGTAATGGGAATAGCTTTTCAGTAGCTTTTAAATTATTTAATTTAGGAAAGGGAAATTGCGCATCAGAAAGCAGGAGTCAGATTGCACATCAATACGTGCATCAAACGGCACATCAGAGAGATGCAGCAGTTTGATGTCTGAAGATGTCTGGTCAGGACTGTAGCCCTTACAATAACATGCACTGCACAAAATATACCATGGTTCCTGAAATATATTCTCTAATTTATTTTCTTGCTAAAGGATTTAGATTTTCCCACTTGAAAGAAAGAAAAAAGCTTGTTAATAAAACAGATTAAATCAGTACCTAAGCTTCCTAGTATACGACAGTGATTAACCCTTTAGTTTTACACCATAATTCTTTGCTCAGAGAAAGTGCATGTTCAAACAAGCTCACCTCAAGTCCATACATGCTTGTGTATTTTTAAGAGAGGTATTATCCTTGCTACATACACTTCATATTCACTAATACTTGCCAGAAGATGAGTCAATGACTACTTCTCTGATCTGAATGCATATATCTAAGACTGGGTGAAGATTTACCAGCGAGCAAGCTCTTCTTTAAAATGTGTCTGATAACCTCTCTTCCTCTTTTTCTAAAACACCTTCAAACTATTTCCTCCTTGTTGACTGGAATAAACCAGAGAAGCAACAAAGCTCTATGCAAACTTCTAATGCAATGTAATTCTGCAGCTATAACAAAAACATTACGCACAATACTCGTTCAATCTTGAACCTGTGCTACGCAGACTAGCAACAGGAAAAATGTTTTCTGGCCCTTTTGTGACAAATATTGTATTCAGGAGACAAGGTAATCTTTTTCAGTCCTAACTCTCAAGAACACTATGGCACATCACAGCTGGAACCTGGAAGAAATAATGCAGTTTCTATTCCCAAATCAGTTACGAAATTTGCTTGATGGACATTCAGTCACAGATATTGTATTAAAAACGTTTTTATTTCCTCACATGAGAAATCATAGCAGGGTTCCTCTAAATTTTCTGTTTCAAGAAAAGAGACAATAAGAGGAGATACTTAAGTGAGGGAAACTGGTAGCTCAGACACCTCCTCTTCGTGCCTGATCACACACTCAGCTCCCACGCTCCCGTTTCTCCCTGGCAGATGCAAAGAGCCAAGCAGGCGGCAGGCCCCTGGCTTATTTGGACAACTGTTCCCTTACACAACAAAAACTTGCAACTTATTGGCAGCTCCAAACAGTCACTTTTCTAAAAGTGCTGGGCTCAGCTTCTCTTGCGGCATGACACTAACAGTAGCCCCGCGGCTCTTTGTCCTCCAACCTTCTGTTAAAAAAAGTTACCTAGACTCAGGGGTTGCCCCTCTCCATCCCCCTTCCTCAAATCTGCACGCTGACACTGCATCTATAAAAAAAAGCCACAGAGGCTGCAGCAAAGGGACATTTATTATGTTTGGCAGACTTGGCAAAAGGTCCCCCAAAATGTTAAGGAAATAGTTACACTCATCAGATTCAATATTGCCATCAAAAGGACCAAAGAATAACACACATACAAACCCGAACAAGATCTCTGTTTTATCTGTTAGGCTAAAGATGTAGTCTTTGCTGTGAGTACTGGCTATTCATAATGTGAATATTTAAAAGGAAGGAGCAGTTTCCAATCACATTTTACAATCGAGTGCTTAACATAAAATTACCATGATTAAAGCATTATGCAATACCTCCTTAGAGTATTTTCTTTATAAAAGAATTGGCTGCAAAACCAAGCTTGCACAAATTGACTTGAAAATAATAAATTCCTTAGTCAACAGGTTCACATTATACTCAGAGCACCACACAGATCCAAGAGGCACTCCACGACAACTCTTTAGCAAACAATCCTGTTATTCATGGATGACTATAATAGGGTGATTACTAACAGCTGTTTGCAATCTCATTACATATGGAAAAGCTTCAAAAAAAATTACAGAAGAAGCACCCCAACTTACAGAGGAACTGAAGAGAGGATCTGTAAAGCTGCTTAACCCCTCCCCAGTCCTGTTATCCTCTTTACTCACACTACACCCCAACACCCCCAAAGGCTGACCCTCACACAGTCCTTACTCACTCCCTACGGCTTCAAAATACTCGAGGCAACAGTATTACTTTCCAATGTATTCATCAGATTAAACCCAAAGAAGTCATGTATTAAAATATAAACTAAAACTAGTATGAGAGGGGTTCAATAGACTTAATAGTTTTATATGTAGCCAGCACAAGTACTGAACTTACACAACCAGTATATGAGTGCTAATATGGCCAAGTATGGGTATGATCACCCCCAAGGACATGAAAAGAACACATAGTCTAGCTTTTAAACAAACTTAACCCAATTAAAAATGTTAATTAAAGCATTCCTGATGCAAATGATAGGTTAATATTCAAACCCAGAAAGCAGAACACCACGTAACGCCCTAATTTGTTCCTATTTGACCAGTGACTCCTTCACTCTCTTCCCCGCCCCTAAGTTTTAATTAAGCACCCTGCAGCCAGCCAGATCTTTTTGTAATACTGCAATGAAGCATAAGAATATAAAAGCATCAGGCGAAAAAGGAACACAATAAAGGCTGCTTGTTCACAGACAAAAAACTATGCAAACAAAATGCTGGATAATCTGTTTAGTGACTTTTTAGAAGATGGTCCAGAGTTATTCTAGCTAGCTCTGATATAGATTTCTTTTTTTAAATCTCAAAAAGTTAATCAGGAATCTCAGAAAATGACACTCTTTTGTTCTCATCCCCCCTTAATCCCACTCACAGGGCTCTGCAGTATCTGAGTGACCCTCTTCCTTTGTTCCATCATATTGAAGTCCTGTCTCAGGTCAGGAGACATGTTTCTCTCCCGGATATACTCTGGGTCGTTCTCATTGATGCGATCGAAGTATCGCTCTTTGTGAGGCATCGTGGCCGGGGGAGGAGTAGTGATCACCACCTGACTGGCATCAGTACTCATGCTTCAACACTGCAGACAGTAGGCTTCACCTGAAACAAATTAAGAGGGAAACCAACAGCACACAATTAAGGATTATGACATTTGAAATGGCCATAATATATTTTACAACAAACTTTCCTGTATCATTTTACATTGCACTCATCACCCCGCCATGGTTTTTATATAGCCGTCCTTCCTGATATGTTCAACCAAACACATCTAGAAGACGGGGCCTTTGTTTAACATCTGCTCAGAGCTCATCTCCCAACTCGAACGAAGACATTCCTCAATTACAGCATTTCCGAAGCTTCTCATAACCCCAGCTTAAAGGTGAGGCACTGGGCTGCTCCAAGACCACCAGGGGACCTCCTCAGAGCGCCGGCTGGTGCCTGCGCTTTCAGGAAGAACTTAGAGACACTGAGGGAACTGCAAAAAAGGTCATATGTCAGGTTGCACAGGATTGTGGCTGCATCCACAGCAAATAGCCAAGTTTTAGCTTTTCTCCTCTCGTGTGCAATTGGACACAAAGATTCTCACTGAAGCTCATTACTTTAGGAAAAAAATGAAGCTCAGTACATTAGGGAAAAAAAACCAAAAAACCCTTTCATGTCTTGGTAGAAAGCTATGCTTAAAACTTCATTTAAAAAAACCTGATAAGCATTTGTAAACACAAACAGAACTGGATCAAAAGCAGAAAAGCAGACATCTGAATTTTCATACAAAGAATCAGGTTCAGAAGCACACTCAGGAACACTGTTCCTCAAACGGGTACTGAAGAGGGACATTTTCTCAGGTTTGAGAAACAAAGAGAAGCAAGATTTGTAGGACGAGACAGTGTATTATGAAAATACATTTTAACATGCAAATATCTACATTCAGTAATATATTTAATATAAAAATATTTGCATGCAAATGTATTTGGTATGTAAATAATTCACCCCTTCAGAGGAAAAAAAGCCAAACATAAAGGAATGAGAGTTGTCAAGCAGTATTAACCAGCATGGTTTGACATTATGGTATCAGTGGTTTAAAGTGTCCTTGCTCCATGGCACAGTTCACCCATCCCTCATTTGGGTCAGTGCAAGTACTGTTTGGGATACTTTGTGCAAAGTAAACTGACATGGAGCATCTGAACTCTTCCAACTACAACGTGGCATATTTTCCGGATGAAACATTTGGGGTGATCCCTGTTTAAACCAGCTGCAGCAACCCAAGCCCTCCTCCTGCCTGCGACAAGCCCTTTTGGTCCTTGCACGGCACCCTCTGCTGTGCAGCCACGCCATGAATCAGGCCGGCAGGAGGATGCAGATTGGTTTTCAGCCAGTTTCCCACACTGACACCCAAATGGCTTTGCTGGCACGCTGCAAGGGACAGCACAAGGATGAAATCCTGGGGCACTGCAGCCCTGCTACCAAGTATGAAACCCCAGACAGAAAACAAGACAGATACCACCTACATAGCAGGGAAAGCATTAGCAGATAAGGTACAAGAAAACCACGCCTATGACTTTCTCATATATTACAGATTATGATAAAATTTGGGATTGAGACAAAATGCATCTAACACCCTTCTTAAAAACAATCACTACAGGTTGTAATTGTTTTTGTTCTTTATGCCCTCTTTTTTTTCTTTTTTTTTGAGGGAGAAAAGTTCTGGGATGCAACATTATCTAGCTGCATGCACAGAGCTTCCAGGAGGTACCTGGCATACTGGACGAATGTACTATGTTCTGGGGTGTATAATTTGCATCCTTGGAGGCAAGCTCCATGAACTCTGATGGCTTTGTTGTGGAGCTTGTGGAAGCATACCAGTGAGTTTTGCATTTGCTGCTCAGGTGCAGTCCAACTTCATTCAGCATTTGCTGACTGACTACCAGGAAGCCTGCTATTTCTGATCAATTTGGGGATGCTGTGGAGAAGACAAGGGGCTTGCTTCAAGGAAGTGTGGGTTTGGCAAAGATCTGGTAGAAGTATAAAAGGAGCGTAAGTTTTTCTAAAGAATGAACTACTGTCTTTTCCAGCTGGGAGCACTGAAGCAGAAGGATAAACCTCTTGGGACAGCATTTTGGGATATGATCACAGTTCAGCTTCCCTCTGCTCAGGTTAGAAGAGATACCTTTATAAATGTAACCATGTATTATATCTCCCCTCCCCTCTCCCTCTCCAAAAGATGGCGGGGTTTCAGAAGCAAAAGAAAAAAGCATCACAAGAAGACAAAAGACCACGAGCTCACTCTCCAAATGCCACAAGGTATGGAGAGCTTGAGACCAGACCCCTCAACCTACACTGTTCTCCACCTGCATCAGGGTAAATACCTCCACCTGAGTCAGAGGAGACACCTTCCAGCACCTGCTGGTAACTGAATGGAGTCTAGAAATGCAGAAGGCAAGAACCTTGCTTGGACTGGCGACCAGCTGCGACTCCTGCTCTTCAGTTACTTCCTCCCAGGAGTTGCCTTATTCAACTGTTTTTCCAAAAATGCTACTGAATCCCACTAACCCCAAGTGGCAAAATTCCTCAAATGCTGATCCACTTGGGTTGGTTGGACCAACTACATGCATATCTGAACTTCAAAAAACTTTTATTGTTACTATTATAGGTTTACAGGACATAATTAGTTCAAGTCCATTACTTTAAAATTAATTCTTACAGTGACAGAAAAGCCCATTCATCTGTAAAAAGACACAGATGTGGCTGGCAATACCTAAAATCCACAAAAGAGATTTTTCTAATTGCTTTGGACTTCATTTTTTCCTCTTTCCTTTCAGACTGGTTTGTTACCTCTAGCCATTAAGATTAAAACATTGAAGTCCTTGTACAACAAAAAACCCCTCCATCACTGAACATAATACGGGTATTGGGTCCAGTTGTTCTTATTAGGTCTGGTTCAATGCCTGCTCTGTTGGGCCCAGGCTGACTCTCATATAACCCCTACTGTTCGGCTGGAAAATTTTCAAACAAATCAGCCATCCTTTTATTATTTATTTGCATCTTGCACTGATTTTTTTTTTTTAAAGGGACACTTGTTAAAAATGTGCTCAGCTTTTAGTGATCTAAGAATCCGTACTCCTTCTCAGCACAGGACGGGCAAGGACACAGAAGTAAGTATTTACAGAAAATCCAGACTCAAAAGCTATGAATTGTGATAGAGGATTCTCTCCCCCTCCCCATTTTTTTGGTGAGATTCTTTTGTCTAAAAGCTTTGCTGCAAGGCTACTTTTGGCTTCCACCCCTTTCAATGATGTTCATGAATTACAGAAAGTGAGCCATCATCTTCCTGAGCAGTACTAGCTAATGTTTCTTATGCATGCTATACTGCATAGTATAAGTGGTTCCAGAGACTGAGGCACTGGTAGAAATGAGAGACCGTATGCTCCTATAGCAACAAGACACTATATCTAGACTGGTCAGAAAGGACAGGCACATACAGAGAAATCAAACCTAAACTAGGATCCGATTTTGTCCTGGTGACAGTCATCACTCTTACTCAGCTAAGACACACATTTTAGCCCACATTTTGGCCTAACATGCATATGCTGTCATGCCAAAAAGAGATTCAAAGTATACAGAAGAGCAGTTTTCCCACCTATGGTTCAACTACTTCAATGGGGGGCAAAAGAAACTAAGAAGAGCAAGTCAGTCTGCGTAAGGCTTTTTGTATACAGAATCCCCATCTCTACTGAAAATACTCTTAGGGACCTGTGAAACAAAGAAACTCAAAAGCTCTTGCTACAAGGTAACTTGTTAATCTAACTCTGCTTCCCCTGTCCAGTTATGCCCTCCTGGTTCATGCTGAACTGAACTCTGATACTGCTACAAAAGAAAACAGGTCGTGTCCTCCCGTACTTTGATGCCTTATATAGCTCACAGGTTTGGCCTCCATATCTGTTCCATATTTTATATCTGTAACTGGGCTACAAGGAGAAAGTAGAGCATTCCGCCTTTGTCAGGAAGATATATAACTCTCCACTTAGAAGTAAGTTTTATTTAACAAAAGCTTCCAATTTATTCCAGAAACTTGGAACTGTTGATTTTAGGCTGCAACATTAAGGCCTGAGCATCCCCATCTGACACTTTGTAAAGTCTAAGTAACATGTGGTGCTGCTTTTGTTGGAATAACTGTTTTCAATGTCAAATCACAAAAGCAGCTCAGAAATAATAACGAGGTCAGAGAAACAAGGAGTACTGAAGGAAAAAAGAGCAAGAGACCAAATGCGAGAAAAATTTATCTTGCCAAAGGACACCCCAGAAAGCACTGACTTGATATATTTATATCTTCTATAATTACAGAATGTATATAAAAATAAATACCACCATAAGAGAAAGACAGAGCAACAGAAAAGGGATCAAATCATTAGATTCCCTAGCAACGAATCATTAATGTACCTTTTATGCTGATTTTTTTATGGCTGCTTTCAGACATTCCCATTTTCTCTATGCAGTGCAATCTATCTGTTTGAGAGTTTCCATCACTGCAAACCAGCAGCGTGTGCACAGAATCGTTAACCGGTATGACTGATTTCAGGTCTGAGCACTCAAGCTAGACTACACCAAATCTGAACATTTCTCTTTTAATGAGCACGTTGTGTTATTCTGCTCTTGCTATTTCTTGCCTGCTTGTTTTTAAGGAACAGTCTGCTCTTTCTGCCTGTCCCCCCTCCAGTATCTTGTCCACCAGGAGGCTTGTTGGAAGCAAACTGAGTGTCTCTTGATGTCAGTTCCAGCCTCCCTATGAAACAGGCAGGTTCCAGTCTCAATCAAAGCCTTGGCTTTAGCCAATACTGTCAGCTACATAAGCTGGCAGAAAGAAACACACTTAAGGAATATGAGGGAGTGACTAAGAGGGGCAGGAAAATACATAGGAGAATATGGACTGAGAGGAGGGTCACCATTGCTATCTTCTGGCATTATAAAGTCAACTGTCCATCCTCCCTCCTATAAATTTTAGTAATGACATATAATTGAGTAATGACATCTATTCTAGGGCAAAAAGATTATTTGGATAAACACCTGAAAATTAAATTCATTTTTTTATTCTCCTGATCAGGACATCAAATACCATAAATATCTGACAATGTGTTGACAGATTGTGGTTTTTCTTTTTTTTAGTGTTACAACAGGTTTGGATTTCATTTATCAGTCTCACCTTACACACTGGTAAGATGAATAAGATATACGTTCAGACGTTAGCACTTTCTAAATGCAATTTGTCGAACTGAAAATACTTCTGCTACGCTAGATAGGTAGCATTTGTTCAAAATTATATTAACTGATTTTACTAATATACAGTGATTCTGTACACTAGCACTCAAGTCAAACTGTCAAACTACACCCTTAAATTGACACAAGATAATATTTGCATTAAAAAAAATAAAGCAGTCATACTTTCTCCCAGCCTTCCCAGCCATTCAATCATCCTCCCTGTATCACCTTTTCAGATTCATGCCAGCAGATGTTTTTAAGGTCAGATGGTGGAATGAGTAGGAGAAACTACTCTTTGGCCAAGTTTAAGTTTTTGTTTTGTTTTAACTTTTGGATTTTTAAAATGGATTTATTTTCAGCTGTATCAGTTCCCCCTGCCAGTTAACTGCATATCTACACAAATGTTTGTTCTGAAAAAAAGACAGTGATGACACAGGGGCCATCCAGTAGCAATGCAGGCATAAACAATTTGTCATACTACAGCCAAAACTGGTTACAAATCAAATATTCTAATACAGTGCTGCGTATTTAAGTCCTTCTGCTTTAAACAGAGTAAGCTAATGAAATAATCATCACCTCCTTTCAGATACCACATTAAAGAGACTATGTGGTGGCAGTACATATTTTTCCTAAGAAATAAGAACTTGAGTGTATTTGAAGCTTGTTTTTGTGTTTGTGTTAAATATAAAGCATTATTTTTGCTCAAGTATATAATGCAACATTAAAGTCAACATAAATATTCAAGCTGTGCAACTCACACTTAGTGTAAACTGGAACTGAGCCAGCTACTCTTTACTGTCAAAAAGTGAGATAACATAGTAGGTTGCTGACAGCCACCCAAAATATGAGGGGTACACCTTTACCTTTAACTGAAGATGTGATGTTTTTCCTCTGTTAAGAAAGGCTCCTTATAATGCACCCAGCCTGTAGCAGATGCAGTCTGCACTTCCACATTTGCAGTCNTGGTCATAAATGCTATTTGCATGTGTTAAGTCTTATAAATGAACTTGTATGCTTAACCCTGTACACCCAAACGACTTTAGTCATCCACATTTTGGTATTCCTTTACTGCTGCGTGACAGTTTTTAATGATGGAGAGAACTCTTGATGAGTGAGTTATCCAGTTACTGTCATCCAGTGACAGGATGATAGAAGACAAAACCAGTTTCAAAAGGACAACCTCTAGCTCAGATCCAAGGTCCATGGTGCCCAGGATCAAACCTCCTGTGCTGAGGAAAGGCTGTATGTAACTGGGCTGTTTCCATCGCTGCATTGCATGACCCTTAAGCAGTCAGCAGTGTAGGGGCTTCCTTGCTTCACTCCATAAAATAATGTTTCTTGTTTTACTAGCAAATTAAGGTTGTGCAGACAATAAGAACATGTTGAGATTATACTGTTCTTTACACAAAACATTCAAGTCAGAACAAACCCAGTCACACAAGCAAACTGGTTACAGAGAAGTAACAGAGGAGGAATTCAGAATTTGTTGGTGAAATGATGCACATGGGTAGGCCTGCATCGCACCAGGAAGGGGGTGGCTGCACCGTGAGAAACGCAAGAAAGCACTGAGATGTCAGAGCGGAAAAGGGGGATTCCTGTCACATGTTGATTATTCACTATAAGTCATCTTTTACTGCTGGACACAGTTTGCCACACCAGTTATCTATAACAGTATGATAGAAGCAAACATGAACTATTAATTTGTAACTTTAAAGAGACACAATAGATTGTGTCACTAAAACCTCGCTTAAAGAGAAGTCAGTCACCCACAGATATCACATTGGTTTGTTTTTTACCTTTCCCTAAACCTGTTCCTTTAAAAAAAAATTTCTTTGCAGTAGTTGTATTTCCTCCTTTTATTTATTTGTTATTTTTAACAAGTACCTGATTCACTGCAATTTATCAGAAACAGTTTTAAAGCTGAGTTATATTTTGCTTATATGTAAGTTTTATTTACATATGTAAGTCTATGCATATATTTTGAAACAACATTAGGCTGCACTTCAGAGTGCCAATAGTCCTCACCTCTGCTTGGGTACCCAGGGTGAGTGGTCCTATGAAATGGTATGGAGTCTGTGGATGGGGACTATTTCCAAGGCAATTTAAAAAAAAAAAAAATCTCCTTAAATCAAGTAAAAACACCAGAACAGCTAATAAATTAAATTATTTGGTAAACTGTAAATAGCTTCTGTACTTACTAGACTTGAAAAGTGTGTCAGTCCTACTTCACAACCACTTTTCCTCTGTTTTTCTTTCATCTTCTATGTTATACTGAAGTTCATGAAAAAGCACAGTAAAACTGAGCTCTATGATGAGAATGTAAGTTTCTCTTGATTTAAGCTGTTTTTCTATAGCAACATTGAATTAAAATTTCACACACAGGATATGAGATCACTCAGAAAACTACGCATCCAAATTTAACCACTTTTAAAAGTATATTAAGAACATACCTATTAAAATAATCTCTAAACAGTAGTTCTAGATGATGAAAGCACATGAACATGTGCGTAACTCCAGCATGCCAGCAGGCCATAGGAGCATAGGAAGGTCCAGGCACTCCAGAGCAGCTCCCAGCAGCACAGCCCACTACGCAGAGCCAGCTCATGGGTCAGTGCAGCCCTGATGGGCTCTCCTGGACTGGCAGTGCATTTCGGCTCTTGCTGACCCTGTTTTGTTACCCCTCTTTTACAGATGACAGCATTTACGCACCCATGTCAAACCCATTTGGATACTTGGAACAAAAGTCATAAATACTATTAGCAAATATTTACATATTTCAAAGAATCCATCAGTGATCTCTGCACTTACTGGGTATGAACGTCCTGTCTTTATCCATTCCTGACACTAACTGATACCCTGCAGAGTTAGTATCAATATGGGATACAATTAAACTATATTTCCAGAGCAAAAATCAGAGTATTTGTGTTTGGCATTACTTAAGTCCGGGAACCCCTCAAAATAATGTCAGGAAGCTTTAACCCCAAATGTGTATTTCAGTTTTATTTTAGAACCAGAAATGAAGACATAAGACATAAATATCAGTTTTCAATAGGAATAACTGGTTGTCCTTTTTGGTTTTAAGGATTCCAATGAAACACAAATGCTGCAGCACCACAGCAGCTTCAACTTTCGGTTCTCATGACCCAGCTCTTATTCATGATACAAAGAGACAGAGTAGAACACAAGGGGGAGGGTGGGTGGNAAACACTTATCGCTGCTTATCTACATAATCACTTGTGGCTAAGTTACCTAAAAATATTTCACGAGTCAGTAGACAACAGAGAGCTAAATTAAAAGATTATGTTCTGTTAGTACTTACCCGTAGTAAGCTGTGAAAGTACTCAAACACAAAACCCCCACACATATACAAGCAATGGCTGAAAAATCTCCCTAAACCCTTTGAAAAAGATGAAACCTGGGTTCCTCTACAACATAAAAGAAGAACTTATCTGTGAGATAAAACATGTAACTGGAAAAGCTGATTGCAGTCAAAACCTTTTACATTTTGCAACACTCTTCCTCTTCCTCTCTTGCAATGTGAAGCCTCCAACGTCCTCTGGTGACTTTCTTCTTGGGCTTCCTCTGAACTGCACAGATGCAGGCGGAAAACAATTTTACTCTTTATAAAAAGACCTGCATAGAGTTATGGAGTAGAAGAACCACTTTTACTATGTAAATAATTTTTTATAATCCCACCGATTTACACCAATCTGGAAAGCTCCATTTGGAGTAACGAGGGCTACTCCTGGCAATCTGCAAGAGCCCTCCTTGGTCAGTGGTACAAGGTATGACATCAGACGGCAGGGAAAACTCTTATTGATCCCAGGGCACATCAAAAGCCTTGTTGATTTATGGCAGTTTGATTATCCTGAGAAATGTCATAGCCAAAGCAGCTGCCTCCTGGGTTTTGCTGGAGGGTCAGAGGCTGCGATGGTGGGCAACTCAGATGATCGACACGAGACAACTGCTGGATTTTACAAATGTTTACACGAACAACCGATCTCGTGTATGGCAGCATGCAGCCAAACCTTTTTATAGCCCAAACCCCTGGAGTTCCTCCTCTTCACATCAAATCCTGACCTTTACCACCTCTGACAGCTCAGCACAGACCCCATTTAAGACCACTGCCATGCATTGACCATACAGAATTGCAGCTCAATGCCCTCCATAACGTGTAAGCGAAGAATGGGAAACCTGGCCAACAGCTAATCTCTGCGGGGACATTTGTAACTAGAGACTTGAATAAAAGATGAAATTGTGCCAGGCCTTCGATCATAAAGTCTTCAGGACAAATTGTATCTTTATTTACATTATGCACCACACCCTGCACAATTCTCCCCAGTTCATCTTGGGATCTCTGAATTGCTCTACTATAAATTTTAAGTAAGGAGCAATAACACAAGTCATGTTAATACACCAATATCAGCTTGACCATGTGAAAATAAAATGGCTAGCTTCTCAAAAAAGGAATTTTAACGTTTTACTGACCTGTACAAACATTCTCACATTAAACAGAAAACAACAGCATTTAAAAAAGCTGATTTGTGATAATTATAGTCAAAACCTAAGAATGTTTTAGATAAAACAACACACCTGCATATACTGATTTCACATATGAAGAACAGGCATAGTGGGAACGTTATGGTTGTCTTAAGATTTTTAATTGTAATTTAACAATTGTAATTCTAGACATCAATGAAAGTGTGAGAAAAATAATGCCAGCCAAGCCCAGGCCTGACTGTGCAGCACGCACATTGCCACTGATTGGCCATGAGAAGCATCGAAAAATACCTAGGCATCTCGACAAAAAGAGCTACACATTTACTCTAGTAAATGCTCCAAAAAAGCAAGCTATAAATTGAGGTGTAGAGGGAAGGCTCTGTTGGTAGGACTTTAACAGCTTATATCAGCCATGGGATGGCACAGGGAACAAAAACCTGCAAATCACTATTCCCAAATTATGCTGACAGTGTCTTTTCTCACCTCAGTCTCCAAAGGATCTTGCTTTTTTCTCCATTACCAGAATTAGTTTTGCTTTAACATATGGGACAATTTTTCTCCTCCTTGGTCCATTCGCAAATATAAATGTTAACGTATGTTAAAACATAACATAAAGAAAGTTAACAAACATGCAGGATTTCATCGAGGTTATGGTCGCATGCCTAATACGTATAAAATGATCATCTTTAGAGGACTTAAGTTAAGCACACATTATACTACAGATTTTAATGTTTTCCTGGCTAGCTTGAGGCGATCCTGCCCCTCCCAACTCACATGCTTCAGCTCCCCACCTCTCAAAATGCCATCCCCTAGCTGTGCCAGCACACCTCTCCATGAAGATAGGGTCTAAACTGGATACACAAAGAGATCAAGGTTAAAAATAATTTGGGGGAGGAGGGCAGGGGCAAGTATGGAGCAAAGAAGGGCCACATGGAAGTTCAAGGGGCAGCCAGGCCCTCCCTCTTGAAAGTTTAAAATGCAGCTACTTGATTAGCTGCGTTCAAAGCATGTTGCTTTAACTATCCTTCCTAGGGAAATCCCTAGGATTTACAGTGGTGCAGCAGCACTTTTTCTGTGTTTACCCACATTGCTAATATTGTCTTCAGCTTGCTTCAAAATCATTAAAAAACCCCAACCAACTACCTAACTAGTAAATACAAAAAGTTTCATTTGCAGTCAAAGTTTAACCTACATAAATACGTACATTAATCTCAATTGACTTCGCCTGCATTTGACCTGCTTCTCGTCTCTGCCACCTTTTGGTCATGGTACTAGAAAAACAAATTGAATTTAGAGAGCCAAAGGTCTTCTACACCTTCAGGAATGGAAAATTACTCCACTGAATTTCAAGCAAGCCAGTCTGAAGTCAGAGGGTCATTTTGGACTTAACCACAGCACTGAACAGAGAGGCAGATGTGCCCAGAGCAGTAGCCAACACATCCCTGAACAAGTGCTGAAGATTTACTAACAAAAGCTTTAGTAGGACACACAGCAAGGGGTATGGTGAGTCAGCATTAAGCACCATAGAAGTAGTTGTTTTTTAAAAGTCAGAAGCAGAATATATAAATATTTCATAATTTGGTTACTATTATTTTCCAGTACAAGCAAGCAATTATCTACTTTTATCCCATAATTCTCCTTCTCCATCATCACTCGTAAGCACTGAAAGTCTGGATAAAATAAAAGATACTCCATAACAAACTACACCAGTATCACAGAGCATAGATGCATCCTGGCATGCTACACAAAATCCTGGGGACTTGCAAACATGTGACAGCTGTCTCTAGAATGCAAAGCCAGCCTAACATTGAACACTTCTTCTCAAGATTTAAACCATCCTCTCTTTTGTCCCAAGCAGTTGCATGAAGCATGAATAAAACTGGCAGATTTTCACGTCTAAAGAGGAGCTGGTCCAATGTACCAGGGACAGAATTTCCTAGCAGCCAAGGCGGCACAAACACACACCATCCAAAATAGACAGCTTCAGGAGACACTTTCTACTAAAGCATTGTCACGCAAGTGAAGAAAAGCTTCTTCATGGTTTCTCTTAGAGGAGAAACAAACCAGGCACTGGAATGAGTTGCAGCACCCATGACAGAAGTCTAGTTGAGAAGACCTCGGTTATAATTTTGAAGGCACATGCAGCCTTTGATCAGTCACCCACGCAGCATGAAAGACTCTCCCTCAAGTCCTTCCCCAAACAATTCTTCCAGTTTTGACTTCTACTGGGTTTTTTTGTTTGTAATTTCAAGAATATTCTGAAGCCAACTATATTAGATGGATCTGTCTCTTAGATAAAACTATTTCAATATAATACATTATGACAAAAATCCATAAAATAACATAAAAGTTGTTTTATTTGAATTTCCAAAGTTTGTTTGTAAACCTGACCTGAAAATGGTATTTGCCTGTTTGCAATTAAACCTGCTTATGTTTATATTGAAAGCAAGTATCAGACATGTTACCCATGGT
The DNA here is from genome assembly GCA_013389945.1 of Fregata magnificens. NCBI lineage: Eukaryota > Metazoa > Chordata > Aves > Suliformes > Fregatidae > Fregata > Fregata magnificens. The sequence continues at coordinate 295,485 of WAAD01042327.1, forward strand.
CTGGAGTTCAGAGGTTGAGTGCAGAAAGATGTGGGGGCAATTTTTTCTCTCAATTATATCGTTATGAAACAAAACCAACCAATTTAAAAATCAGTTAACAACTGCTGTAAAAATGACATTGTGTTCTGAGCTTTGGTGATGCTTACTTTTTAATATTTGAATAACTCATGGAAATCATCCTAGGTAAACATGGTATTTCAGTTTATACCAGAATAAAATTACTGATGGTACAAAAAAATGTCTGAGGCTATACAGATTACATCTGCTTGAGGACTGAAAGTAAATCACATCTTTTCTATGGCTTTCAGCTATCTTGTTCACTTACATGCTGGGTGTTTTGTTTTTTGTTTTTGTTTTTTTTTTGTTGTTGTTGGGTTTTTTTGTTTTTGGTTTTTTTTGTTGTTTTTTTTTTAAACTATCTGTAAAAACCTAACACTATTCAAGGAATTAATGATCTTTGTATTAATGTAATAACATGTCAAAAAAATACCACAAAGCTTGATTAATCAAGTGCTGAATAATAGGTGATTAGAATCCTGCCAAAGGCTCATTCACAACAGCTTCCACAGACATGCTGGAATGCTGTGGAGGATGACACCAACCCAGGGCAGCCAGAGCTCTGCATTAGCCACAGTGGGGACACAGATCCTGCGCTTTGCACTGCAAAAAAGACTGCGTCTTTTCTGGAACTCATTTCCTAATCCAAAAAAATGAAAAAAAGAATGTGCAGGACAAATCTGGTCTCAGGAGTCTGGTCTCAAAGGTTTCTGGAGGAGTAGTGGTGGATGCTGCTTTTGGAGTTGGGCAGTATTTAGTTGGGTTTTTTTTTTCTTTTTTTTTTTTTTTTTTTTTTTTTTTTAAGATGCATTGTTCTAACGTGCTAATTTATTGCATTAGTTTTGGCAGGGAGATAGCTGGATTTCTATTTTTTTTTTTAATCTTAATTATTGAGTGATGCTTCCAGTATGCATTGGAACAAGCATTTAAGATGCCATTTGTGGGCTGCTGTGGGGTTTTTGTTTTGTTCTTTTTAATTCTCTGGCAAATTGCTATGGGATTTTGATTTCTGCCTGCCTCATCAGTATTATGTTCTCTCTCTGTGATAAATTATCAAAACTGATCAGAGTTTGACTGCTTTGCAGTCAGGAAGAAATGATGAAAAGCATGCAAAGTTTTGTGTTCTATGAACAGACTTTTTCCTGAGACTTCTGGCTTCAAATTCAGAAAGCTGGAATTTGTAATTAAAAACACTCCTACCTGGTGCACAAGCCCTGCCCATCACAGAGTGCAATTATGCTATATGAAACTTGAAGATAGGTTTTCGTTATGTCTAGCCTGTGTTCATTTTCATGTTATACTCAAAGTGTTGTTTGTAATCAGATGATATTGGACTAGAAGACTAGTGGTTTCTAGAAGACTAAAATGATGGAGCTATTCCAACTGGTTTATTTTTTTGAAGTTATTTTTAACTGTCACATTAATGAGGCACTGGATACAAAGTTTTTAATAATTACACATCTGATTTCTAAATAACAAAACATGAGAGAGAGAAAGATAAATAAGTAAACAAACAAATCCATCCTTTCCTGGCCCCTCCTGGCATGGTGCAGCAGGTTATGGGCATGCCTAGCTGCCCAAAAATAAGTTAACAGCTATCCTGAGCTAATGGTGCATTTTACCTTTTCATTCTGTATTAGAAACTATTGCTCACAACAGTAAGTACTCTAAGTCAGCTGTTTCATCCTTGTATGGGACATACACAAAAAGTAATTACTAAGTGCTGCTTCATGTATTCTGACAGCACAACTTTGAATGCTTGCAAAACTATGTTGTTTGGAAATGCAATTAATGTCTCTAGGTTACTTGTCTGTGTTAGATGGGAACATCTTATATACGTAAAAGGTTTTTGTATTTTTTTGCAGTAAAGTATAAAACACTTTAAATTGAGAATTTAAATTATCTCCTGTTTCTGCAAACTTGATCACAAGTTCAGTTAATTATGTACACTTATACCGCATTTTTTTTTAGTCATTGCCCTATGATCAGATGGAATGAGCAACCTGTACCTCTGTTCAACCTCAGCATCAGAATCCTACATCTTTCTCTTCCAACCAGATATCACCTTTTGTAATGTGAGAGAGAGAATTATTTTTTACCATTGTACCAAGTTTGGCTTAAAGTAACCAACAGGTTCAAAAGTTAAGTGGCAGGAGCGAATACGTGCACAGTGTGATCAGGTAAGATCTCATTTTCCTAGAGCAGCAGGTGAACAACAAGGAGGTACCTGGACCTCTCGCTGACATAGAGCATGAGCCCAGACATGAGCGCAGAACTGAGTTCAGTCATTTAAAAAAACCTCCCATGATAATTAAGCTGAACCTATGAACAAGCACAATTTTGCAAACATGGACAGTCAAATGGGAACTCGGATAATCATATAGAAGAGCCAATACTTCCCTTTCTTTTAATAATAAGTAGCATTTGTGCCCATGGTGGTAGTACTTCCTGAAACATGAACAAAGCAATAGATATGTTTGTAAGTTTAAACGTGTAGTATAAATTTTAAAACAGCATGAACTCTCAAAGCATACTGAAGGTTAGCCAGCATTAAAACTGTTATCTATAAATAGCATAGGTTCATACTTCTGAGAGGAGATGAGCATTCAAGATTCCCCAAGTGCCAGTGAACGATGACCTGAAAGAGTTAGTTCTACCTCAGCAATAAAACTGCTCAACAGAATTGGGAATTGTACTAGTAGGGGCAGAATAGCTTGAATTTTTTTCTTTTGTGCCCTCTTCTTCCATTCCCAATTGCATCATTATGACTAACAAAAAGATAAATCAATTCAAATCAGGATATTCAAGTGATTCTATGTAAAAACAATAAAAGTGAAAAACACATTTTCACTGTTATTCTTGCAGCTCATCTGACCCCCTCAGTAAAACCATAACAAATGCTCGGTTTAAAAAAAAAAAAAAAAAAAAAGAGCCAAACCAAAATAAAAATCTGAACAATTTGTTACATAGGCTCAGAGTATCAGTTAAGAAATATAGCTGCTCTGAAACATTTAAAGACAATACAAAAGGGCCTCTACAATAGTATATAACCTTTGCCTCTGTCTGCTAGCATCACAGTTTACACGGTTTCCATGGAAACCCTCTGCAAACTTATGAATGTGCTTGTTGCGTTAGATGTTGAACAGCAAATCCTTTGTGGCAACTCTGGAAGGCCATGGCCAGTGCCAACCTCCCGGCGGAATAATGCCCTTCACTATGCCTTGCCCAGCAGGCTCATGACACACTCGCTCACATGGCACAGCTGCTGCCATCTCTTGTTTTCCCTCAACTGATTAAAAAAAAAAAGCAAAACCAAAAACCAAAACAAACAAACAAAAAAGAGGTGCACATCGTAACTATTAAATATTTCTTCCTGTATGGACAACCCATTTTGCCCCCATCAAACTGATGGCAAAGTCTCTGGTATCGGACCTTCGGATGCAACCCAAGAGCTGCAGCGTGAGGGCACTGACTGGGAGGCTTCCAGCAGGCTTCCAGTCAGGGTGTTAGGGAATACATTTACATAATGAGTAGACAATTACCCAGAAAGGGAATGCCATAATTCTTCATTATTACGTATTTTGAGAAAAACATATTAAAAAAAAATATATAAAATTCTCAGCACGTGACAGGTACACCAGTCCAGAAGAGAAAACTAGTTTCATCACCTTCTTTCTCATCATGGAAAGATCAACTGATCTACAAATAACCCACGTACTGGATGGGCTCCTCCTCCAGCCACAGAGGCAGGAAAATTCTACCCAAGACAGTTAAAATGTCATCAGGAGGGCTGGTTTCTCTTTTTGTTGTTAAGGATATGTGTGCAAGTGAAAGCTGAGGGACTAAGAAACTTGTTTCTGTTCTATAAAGGAGGAACTACTGGCAAACATTTGAATGTTGTGTCCCATCTAACTTTCCTCAAAATGCATGTCCACTCTGCAGCTCTACATATTTTACCAGCATTGAAATAAGAGTGCTTCTAATAAAAGTGCACCTTTAAGACTAATAGCACACATAGCTGGAGTGTACCTTGTTTGTAGATTAAAGCATTCCCCTATATCATCATTCCTCTGAAACAATAAATTCCTAGTACAGCAAGTTTGACTCTAATTATATCAATGGCATAATTTATCTAATTGCTTACAGATGTGCACAGTCTCAGGAAGGACAACAGCTCCAAATGCTGCATTCAATATGAAATCAGGTCTTCGGACTCTGCATGGGAGGTGAAAGCCTGCCTGTCCCATTCCACATAGAATTGGGGAGGCCAGCACCTTTTTGCTTGTGACTGGACACTTCACCTGTGATTCAGCCATTTCCAGCCACTCTTACAGTCACAGTGACAAAAGAAGCAATGATGTAATGGTTTTGTCTTAAAAGCTGAACAGTGAAGGAAGACAGATTTTGTACCAGGAAGAAAAACCAAACCAACCAAACACTTTTACTTTGCCAACACTCTGTTTCTATGTTTATCTGTTTCCCTTTCACAGGGGGCAGCCCTGTGCACTCCCTCATGATCACCCTCACCTCACACCACCAGCCCAGGCCCCCACACACCAGCCGCCAAATTAGTTCCGAGAGTGGCCAACCTCTCCTTTTAGCATTGCCTGCACAACGAAGTAATGAGGGGGTCAGTCGCAGCCCACGTTGTTCTAATGCTCTAATAGCCTATTGTTCTCCTGCAGTTGCCTCAGTGAGATAAAACACCGAAAGCAAACACCGAAAGCCAGCGCTTCCTGAGGGGAAGCGAATTCCCACCGTGCGTTGCAGGACGTTGGCCAAGAGCTCAGCTTCACAGGGGGCCAGCCCGCCCTGCGACTCTGCAGGGAGGTGACGGGTTTGTTTTTGTTAGCAGTTGGCTTGCAGGAACATCTGTTCAGTGAAGCAGTGGTGTGGCTCTTGCCCATCACCGCCTGCGGGCCCTTCCCCACGGATCTGTGCAAAACCATGTTTACTCCCTCCGCACATGGCTATCACTACAAAGATACTACATGGACAGTCCCATGGCTAAAATTTGGCTCCTACCTGATCAATGTTTATGATCTGCTCCCTGCCTTAAATTGTAAAAGGATTGAAAATATAATGGTTGCTACTGAGCTGCAGTAAGTTTCCAGGAAGAGGGGAGCCACAGCGTGGGCTCAGGGCAGAGCGGCCCAACAGCAGAGCTGGAGCACCCCCAGTGTTACAGCGTCACATCCACCAGGTTACAGGTACTAACGTTTAAGGACTGGGATGGGAGAAAGGACACAACAGATAGATATTAATCCAATGATACAGGAAATTATAAGATCGAGAAGTCACTCATTTTATGGTTTTACCACATCCTCTTGTCCAATAAAGTGCACTGAACATCATTAATGTCCCACTAATGAGACATCCGACTGCCCAGAACACAGCAATAATGAACATGAGCTCTGTTTCCACCAAATCTACCAGAAAGATTTGTAAGGGCCTGCTTTCCCACTGACACAAACACATGACTCCCATTAGCCTTAATAAAGGACAAGTGGGAGAGAAATTTCCCAAGGTTGCATAACCAAACTGAGGCATGCTGAAGACACAGTATAGACTGCTAAGAGAAGTTAGCCGTCCCAAAACTACAGTGACAGGCCAAATTCCTTCATAATTTTCTCATTAATTTGTTCAACTTTTATCGTAGTTAGAACTTCCTCACTTTAGGCCAGCGTAAATATTCAGAACTTTTCTTACAGTAAAATTACGGAAAAGCAAATCAGATAGTGAGATGCTTAGCTCCTATTTTTAGACAGAAAAACATAACTTCAAATATGCACTTTCTTTTTTATCTTAATGCATTGTCCCTGCATACTATTCTTAACTCCACGATATACGAATTCTTACTTCTGTAACAATGCAAATTTGTTGACAGGATGATAGGTTGAAGTTTATCTTTCAGGCTGCTTCCCCTGCACCGGTCAAAAATCTAGTTCTGTCAATTTATGTCCCTTTCAGTGCTCAGCGAGGCGAGGAAACAGAGTGGAGTGCCAGAATGTGGAAACAATGCAAAAAACTAATGCCAGAACTGAGTATCTGACTCCTAGGCTAAGCTCTGCGTGCCCTCACAAAACTTTGAGATTAATACTGCATATCTCAAAACTGCATTTAAGAAAAACCTTAATTCCAGATGTTGAAATCATGATTAACTTACTAAAAGTTAGGAGCTTTTTCTTCATCTTTTCTTTCCAGTTCAAGTTTATCTATTTTAAAATGCTTGGGTGCTGGGTGCTTTGTTTTTTTTTTTTTTTTTTTGGACACCAGAAAATTCAATTTCATAGGCAATTTAAAAATAGTTGGTCATTTGTTTATCATAAGAAATCTATCTGACGTAATCTAAGACATTCAATGATATTATAGTACACATTAATGAAGGCTGCTTCATGTATTCTTCTGTAGCTTTAAAAGAGAACAGACTACTCTATTATCTCTTGCTGCAATGATGGATACAGCAGAGTATCTAGCCTGCCACTACTTATACACATGATAAAAGTCCATTAGCACATATACTCACAGAAGTTTAACTACTTTGATACAATAAACTGAGATAGGGAACTACAGTGCAACAATTGCTATAACTGTGTGACCAGTGTTCTGCTGCATTTTAGAGCCACATGTTAAAATGTATCTAGCAAATTAAACCAAAATTACCTATTTCTGCTCAGCTGTAAAAAAAACTACCCACAAAACAAAGCCATACATATTTGATTTATTTCACAGAGTTACAATTAAAACCTCAAAGGCCAGTACAGCAAATCATGGTACTGCACCATGGCAGAATCAGCCCTGTGCCTGACGTGGCTGTGCTCACTTTAGCTGCCAGCATATACTCGAAACCCAGAGCGCAGTCCTGTTGAGGCTGGTGTTCTCCTTGACTTAAGTGGAAGCAAAATCAGATCACATATTCCTCAAAAAAACCATAATATGCAGACCGACTGAGGCAAACGGAGTAACTGATTTACGGATTACGCAGATATACTAACTACACTGTTGTTTACTAACTACACTGGAAAACCCCATTCAAACACAGAAATTGTAACTCACCAGCCATGTCACAACACTGAAGATAAAAATCACGCAAGTCTGAAATAGAAGACAATCAAAATACAAGACAACTTTCTGCAGCATCCATCCCCAACCATTCTGTCAAATACACAACGGCAATAGCACAAAGCATCTTTATGACAGGAATAAAAGGCTCTTTAAATGCTCCTTTTATTTTTTATTGAATGAACCCACTCTTACACAAAGTTCATGCAACGATGTCTCAAGCTTTAGTACTGCCAAATCGTGTATTTGATCAGTCAACTAAGGCTTGTAAGTCACATGCACAACAATTTGAAATATTTATTAATTACATGTAATTACTTCATGTAGCAAGTCAGGTGGTTGATTAAGGCACTGAACTTATTAGTATGTTGAGATATGTAGTTGTCAGGAACATTAAAACCTTTTCCATGTTTCACCATCACTGACCAAACACTTCTCTGCTCCAAGTCACTGTCTGGCAAAACCCAAGGGAGTTAAGAACCAAAGCCACGGACTCCTCCCAGCTACAGTATTAGCATTTTGTGTGGTTGACTCTTCTCACAGAATTAGTAATCTTTACTAACAGTGTTCCTCCCTCCAAGGAAGCACATTACACCACACCTCCCAATTGTTTTAGAAGTACATATATACAAAGACCATAGCTGAAAAAGATATCAGATGTGGCAAGTCCAGAGAAATCTTGTCCTAAATATTTTCCAAGTTTATTCATGAGAAAAGGGTGGAGAAAGAAACCACAGCTACAAGATTCACAAACACGAACTCATTTACATGTTTGCAAAGCAAATCATGCCACCAACCTGTCACGTAACCCATAGAAAAATGCAGCTGCAGACTCTCTGGATCAAGATATTCACTGTTGGATGAAATTAAATTGCCCAGCTACTATATCAGTTCTTAAAAACTGGTTGGGTTTTTTGCCGCTTTTAATCTCTCCGTCAGACAGGCACCAGATTAAAATGAATTAGGAAATGACATGAAACCAGAGCAGAAAGCAACCAGTTTCTAACCTTTAACAACTTCTTGCACTACGGGGCAGTTAAGAGCACTATTCTCATACATTGTTTAGTGCCTTGAAATGGACACAATTGGTTAGTGGCCATAAAACCAACTGCAGCTCTATCACTTCTTAAATATTTACTAATAAGATACACCAGAGTACAAAACCCAGAACTGTATTCCTGATATTCAGACCTTTCTGTCAAAACACAATTGACAAAAAGACCTTCACGTAAAAACACTCCAGAAAGCTTTTACGCTTTGGTTTTAAAGAACAGATCTGCCTTTTTTCCCCTCCCCAAACACCACCCACTCTTCCAAACAAATAAGTAATGCAATGTTACACAGGAATGTTAATTGTTTCCATAACTTCTGCTACCTGCCAAAAAAGTACTTAGCGTGACATATACAGGACAGGGTGCCTATGATGCATGTACATTTAAAATAAAATATGAACATACATATATACAAAAGCACATATATACATGTGTAACCTACGACATGTAATAGTTAACTTTTGTATAGCTATAAAAACTAGAAGCCTTTGAAAGAGGCAGCCTTTATTCTTTGAAGTAACAGCCACGGTTCGAGCATATTTGACTCTCTGGCTCAGATTTACAGTCGAGTTACTACAGCTGAACTTCCTGCATGCCATGTGAGCCAGGCTTGGTTTGGTGTCTCCTTGCACGCTATTAGCCATGACAGATGCAAGTTCGCAGCGGAAATCCCTTGCATGAAAGGCTAAAAAACTAGGATGCACTCCTTTGTATTTGCTGCAAGTACAGTCACACAGATCTCTGCAGCAGTCTTTGCAAGAGTTTGGCTGCTGCAGGTGCTGTGACTGAAAGCCTGGGTCCTTTCAAGAGTTCTGTAACTTTTTACTTCATTTTTAATTTTTTTTTTTCTCCTTTTTTTAAGATCTTGGTCTGTCAACCCTTCCTCACACTGCACAGTATTTCTTACCACAAATAATGGCCCTGGTTTCAGTGGGACCTTTGAAATACTCATCTTGTGGTAGAAGTAATTGCACAACACAAGCTGGTGGGGAAATTTTCAGCATATTCCTACAACTTCATTTATTTAGTTATTAGGACCACGTCTTAAAACAATAAAAACTTTCTCTAGCATTTGTTTAATTAAACAATCCATTCTACATATTAGACTTAATAAATATACAATATGCAATTACGGTGTATCAGTAAAATCCCTAGGATAGTTGTAGGTTTTTTTGGCAAAAGAGCTTATAGATGTTTCCCTGAGTAAACTGCATGGCAGCATAAGCCTGCTAGTAGGGGAGGTGTAACAATCCCATAAAACAAAAGTGCATTTAGAACAGTTTATTAAACAAGGGGAAAAATATCTGTGGGACTTACAGGGTGGAAGCTAACAAAATATTAATCTTCAACAATAGATACTACACATTTTTCCACTGATTTTACAACTAAATCCAGCACGCTGCAGCTTCTGACACCATTAGTGCTCAGAATCTACTTTTGACAGCATTTTTTGATTTGTGATGGGAGGTTTGTTTTTGCATTGTTATGGGCTGGGTGAAGCCTTGAGGCAGACATGCAGCCCTGTTCATAACATGTATATTTTCCAATGCTGTGATAAATTTCCCATAACTGCTAGCCTGGAACGTAACTTTCAACAACTTGACTGTTTTACATTTGGCTAAAGCAGCATCAGTCCATTTGATATAATAGCTCCAAGACTATAGATGGAAGACAACCATTTTCAGAACGGATTACTTTCAACGCTCAACTTCGGACTCCTACTTTCAGAAATTACTGACTGTTGCTTTCAGAAAGCCAAATCTCTCCTAACAGATTTTTCAAGCTAGAAATCCAAAGTCAGAAATTACTTTTGGAAGGTGCAGCTGGAATTTGAATAGTGATGTCAACAGTACTGGTTGTTACAGCTTAGGAGAGGTTTTATTTTGTATGCAAATCCTAATAAGCGTATGTATTTCAGTACTTTTGCTTCACTACCTCTGAGGTCTGCGCTGTTTTCAAAGCCTAAAAAACTTGCCTTTTGCAGCTGCAAGGGAAATGACAAGAGAAGAAAAACACAGCCAGTGTATATCAGCAATTAATTCCATCCACAACTGCCCAGCTGTTTGCGCACGGAAGAACTGGCCTGTTTCCTCTCCAAGCTTTTGCCACTGAAAGCTGATACCACGCTTTCAGAGACGCGGGCTGCTGGTAACACATTAGGAATGTGCGCGAGATCACACAGAGCTGAAGAAGAAATGAAATCCAGACCAGTGCGCTGCGTATCTGTGTTATGAGGGTAAAGTTATCTGGGGGAGAGGGTGGTCGGAGGGAGGACGGGGATGGGGAGCTGCCAGCAAAGCCAGGTTCAGCGCACAGGAAGGACATGACTGTCACTTACTGGCAGAGACAAGGCAGGATGGCCTCAGAAACCCATGTGTCTATCAGCTCTGCCAAGATGTTTTTACATTGGCTGATGCCAAACAGGTAGATTTGGGGGCACTTCACAAAAGCCGTTACTTTTACTTGGGATCAGCGCTTTTACAATAAAGTTGCTGGAGATCTGGCTCCATCTATACTAGAGTAAGACTTATTGGTAAGTAATCTTCCCAATACTTGGAGCCATAAAGCTCCAGAACTTAAGGCAGAATTCATCCCTTTAGGGTCTTTCCTATGAGTATAATCCCCTCATGCCACCCTTGGGATTTCAGGAAAGGCACAGAGTATATAAGAGGAGGATGCTATGGGTAACATCTATAAACCCTGCCCCACCAAGCGCCTGGAAATTTCATACCACTCTGGAATAAACTCACCAGGCTACACGCCCAGCTCACCTTTTTCCTCAAACACATTTAAAAAACAAAAACAACATGTATTTTTCCCTCCCCTAACCCAAGCCAACGCCCATTTAAAAATTCCAAATTATCCATATGGATTCCTTTTTGCTGGGCAAAGCCACAGGCAGCAAGACTCTTCTAATACATATATTACTGGCATTTTTTTCTTTCAGCTCCAACACCACCAGTTAAAAAGAGCTCCTCTGATCTTTAGTAACATCAGGTCACCTTTTCATTTGCTGGACCACTCAGCCAGGGGCAACCTCTCAAACTGCACAGGTATTCAGAAGAATAACACTAATAAGAAAATATTTGCACCTGACAATTTTCAAGACCAATAGCTAAGGTAAGAAGTAACTATTGAAGGGCTATTCTCTTTACAAGAAGGCACACAAATCTTGTGTATTTTGCTGAATAAATTGGGTTTGCTAAAACTACAGGCTTGTGTACCAGTGTGTGGAAAGAAAAACATCCTGCAGATATAAGACTGTGATATTGTGTTCATACAGTAATGAAACAAATACGAGAACAATATTCTTTTACCAAACATGCTTGATGAAATATTTAAACATTACCTTTTTAAATATGGATGTCTAAAGTTTACACCTATACTTCAGGAAGGTTGGCATCATCTCTGAAACACCTACACAAGCACGCGGTGTTATCACTGGGAAAATACAAACATACAAGACTTCCAGTAGTCTACAGTTTCCCACGTAAAGTAAATCCAAATCCTACGGTTGACTGGAAAGTATGAATTTGTACGAATGGCCTAAAATACCTTCTCTTTTTACTCCCTTGGAACCAATGACTCAGTAATGGCTAAACAGAAGCAGCACAATTTTTAAAAATCAGAAGTATAGCACACTTTAGACTGCAAGTAATCTCACTATATTGGCAGAGGAATAGTTCCACTGCTGCCTGAAAGCAAGAACAGCACTCATCATTCTTCCCGTAATTTCATTTTTAGCTTCTCAACATCGGGCAAATCTGTTGGGGGACGATTTCTTACATTGCTTACTGTCTGCCACAGCAAAACCTGACTTTCTCATATATTAGAAACATACACAGAAAGTTTCTGTATGTGATCAATCCAGTTTTACATTGGGGAAGAAGGCACAGGGGGAGGGAGGTAGAAGCAAGGGCTCACAGCACCAGTTGCACTGAGCAACCCCATGACCTCCAAGGCACATAGGCCAGCTCTCCAAGACTGTTAGTTCTTTTCACATGCAGTGCTGCAATACAAATAATAATAATATATCTTACTTACACATTACTTAATATTTATCTTAAATATTGGGCAATACAAGACAAAACTATATTTAAACAGCAAAACAATGTGAAATTTTTAATCTAAAAATCCCAGAGGGATTACAGGCTTTATTAGACCTACCTCAAAATCTAAGATATTTCAGCAAACTAATAGATGGTGACAGTGTTGTAGCTGCCTCTCAAGAAATTACATAGCTTAGAAATGACTCTCACTCCACCCACAGTTAGTAGAATGGGTATTAAATCAACAGCTATCGATTTCAAAATTGTTTCTCAGGCTCAGTTTTCAGTAATATTTTGATAGAAGGCTGTGAAAATATTGATAGATGTTAAAAGTGACAACAGAGTAAATTTCACTGCATCAGTAAAACTCAGCTGAGCACTACAAATAGAAATCATTCAAGTGAATCTTGCAGGTGCATGTATGCCAACTGGCTAACCAAACACAACTGTTTGCAAACTAGTCTCTTCTCTTTCTACTTTTTCTTCTCCAAAGCAAAATTCTTTCTTGTGGAGCAAACCTATCGAGACCTACGCATCGCTTGAAAGCATGGAAGATGTGTCCCAGAAATAAATACCACAATTCTTCTGCTCTTAAGGATTTAGCATTTAAATTCAGGCATGATGCTTCAAGCTGGAGATACATTTAAGTGACTAAGGCTAAAATTCAGATGCAGAGAGGGGCTCCAAGCCTGTGTACCGCTTACATCCCAAAATAGACTTACGAGTGAGTAGTAGTGAGATTTTAAGTGGTGCATAGCTCTCAGATTTGCTACACAGCAAAGAATTTCACACTAAAAGAATGTAAAAGGGGTTTAGAAAATCCCTAGTTTTCACATTCAGCTGTAGCATGAGGAAGTTGCATTTACTCATGCTGAGAAAGTGCCTGCATGAATGAATAGGCAACATGTATCACATAGGTTGGAATAATTACTGAAATATGGAAGGTGCTTGGAAGTGCCTAGAAATACTTACATTATGTAATGATTAAGGATAAATAGCACCCATCTGAACTTGCAAGAGGAGTTCAGTGTGTGAATTACCCCATTTCATACTTTATCGTTAAATAATTTTTGAGTCACTTGGGATGATTTAAATTTTTCTCTCTCTGGAATTTGAATCAGGAAGAAAGTTGCCCAATACCTAAAAGTTCCCAGTCTGAAAGGAAAATTCCTAAGTCCTAAAGTAATAGTTTTCATTTATCATTCATATTATGTATGAACTACTGAAACTTAACATCTTCATGTTCAACATTTGTGCTCATGAATTCATTAGGTCCTAGAGTGTGATTCTTTTTGCCTAACTTTAGATATTTACATAACATTTGAATTAATTGCCCAATTAAAGTCTCTCTCTAGGATAAAGTGAGCAATTTTCTAGACTTCATTGGCTGCACTGTAGACTTACAGTGATTGCAACAGAGGTACATAATTCACAAGTAGACATCCACATTGCAAACATAAGTTATGCAAGACGCATGCTGCTCTAAAACACTAGTAAGCTACATGCAAGACCAAGGAAACACATTAGAAGAGATCACTTAGCTATTCCAAATACCTAGGGGGAAAAAAAATGGCAAATGGTGGATTTAAAAACAAGAGCCTACTCATTAAATTCTTGCAATTCACACAGCATGATGGGTAGTACATTTTGGCATGTGTTTTTTTCTATGCATCTCACTAACTTCAGAGGCAAAGGGGTCTTTTACATTGCTGCAGTCAACAAGCCATATTACATACTAATTTTCTGCACTGTGGTACAACACAGTATAAAATGAGTACCTAGTGGTACCAAGCAAATACCAAGATCTGGCAACAGTAGTGTGAGAGTAGACTAAAACACACTGTGAGAAAATGTCACCAAGCACAAACAAGCTTTCAGAATACCAAGTGCAGGAGCTGCTAACATAACAACTGTTAAGTGAAAATACATGTCTGATTCCTTAGAAAATGTAAATTAAAAAAATGTCAACATGCAGGGAATAGAATAGGAGGAAAAGTGAGGGGAGGAGGAATGGGGGAAACTTAGTAGATTTAAATTTTATTGAGTTTGCAATCAAAATGCAAATTTAGTTGATTAGGAAAATGTATGTCCACGGAGACCACTATAAAGGAAATAAATTTAAGAGAAAATGTGTTTAACAAGTTTCATAGAAGATTTTTAAAGGAACAATAATGCTTTCCCTCCCGCTACCAGTAAATGCTTGAAGCTAATGTATATCTCAGACTGTCTTCTGTATTTTATTATTGCTGTCAAGAAAGAAAAATGAGCCAAAAAGTTAGCAAATGTATTACACAACTCACACGTATGGACATCAACATGGTACTAAAGTCCTTACATTTCAATGTTAGCATGACATGTAAATAAGCAAAGTACTCCTTTATACTAGAAATCCTTTAACAGTCCATGTTGAAAGTTGAGTTAAAGCAACAACAAACCCCTCGCATCCATCAGCCCACTACAAGCACCTTGCTATACTCACTGCAATACAGAGTTTACTGCAGTGAAATTTATTGAATGCATTGCATTAAAATGTATTTGGTAAAAGCAAATTTAAGCTCACCTCCTTATACAACAGCTAGATGATCTGAGGTTGAATTGGCATGATTCATGGCAAGCACGCAACATTTTAAGTTACAGTGAAGATTAAATGATTTTTGAATAGTTTTCTAAATCATGCAAGCTTATCAGCACCCACCTACAAACATATGCCTTCTTCCACATGACACAACGTGTGCAAAACAACAACAGTGCAAACTTGGTGTTTTATGCTTTAAAGAGAATAGCATAAATTTATCTACAGTGTATCTCCCCAAAGCCTGAAGGACAGATTTGGTCAAAGAAAATGTTTCCGTGGAAGTAACCTAACCTCTTTGGTAACCTTTCCTTATTTTATGATTCCTTGGTACAAAATTGGTTTATAGCTGACAGATGCAGGAGAGGGCCTTTCAGCTGGTCTAGTAAATCTGTTTCACTTTAAAGCTCTTTCACCATCATTAAGGTATTAAAATTTTTTACACAAATAAGTATTAAGGGTTTTTTTCTCCACAGTTACTTATCTTTTCAAACATCAAGGTCATCAGCAACTTTATATGCAATTGGTGAAATGCAAGTAAGTAGCTGAAAAAAAATCTTCACAGCACACTGCCTTATTGCTTTGTGCAACTGTTTACTCCTTCAAGGGAGACATCATCGAAACAAGTGTATCAAACAGCTATTTCTTTTAATCAGGTATTTTCTCTTTTGCAAAAAAAGTAAAGTTTGTAAAATGCCTATTTCCTCTTTCAGTTCATGAATTCAGACACTTATGATGAACTAGTAGGAAAAAAATGGTGTTTAATTCCAATGCAAACTTTTTTACACTGAAGAAACTTAAAATGTATTTGGCCTACATGCAAAGTTAGACACCTTAAAGAGGCTGTACCCATGGAACAACTTGCATGAAGCCACTATTAATCCAAAGAATCTTTTTTCCTGAACCCCTGTATCTGATGCCAGGGTGACACTATACCTTATTTAGTTTGTATCCTCTTACCAAGAAGTGTGTGTTATCAGCAATGTAAAAAAGGTCACATGTATCCAGTCTGACACATGCCAATCAAGTATGAAGACAGGAAAAAATTCAGACTTGGCTGATTTCATAGGAGTCTACTTACCAACCACGCCAGTGTGTGCCACGTACATGCCACACGTATACTACCTGCGTAGCCACCGGCCGTTCACCACAAACTAAGCTTCACCTACACCTTGTGGTCAGAACTTGACCAGAACTGAACAAACATTCACATCTAAATTAACGTATGTCAGTAGTCACAGATTTTGACTACATACAGGTCATTTAGTGCGCTTGATGCAATACAGTTAATTTCAGTCCACTGTTTCTTATGATCTAATTATTTATTGACATCTATCTAATTTAACAAAAAGTTACATTGCAGTATAGTATATTGTTTCTGGTTATTAAGTAAGTATATTTTTTACAAAGTTATATGATTACAGAACAAATGAGTGGTTGTTTTGCATTTGACACCACTGGCAGTTTCAATTCTGCAAGCTGAAGGGGAGGAAAAAGAAGAGACCCAATTAACTCCATGTCCCACCATAAGGCTAAAGACCATCTATTTAAAATGTACATGTGCACTTCTCTCAAATCATGAGATAAATGACATATGCCCACATGTTTACCAATTCTGTGGTCTTTGTTCCTAATGAAACATACCAACTTGCTTGTACAGACCTGCTGGTCTGTGGTACCCTGACTATTTCTAGAATGCTTTTAATATATTGAAATTGCATTTGCCTATTTTTCCTGCCTCTGATCCTGCGGCAGTTTTAAGTAACAGATCACAGTTGCCAGATCAGTGTTGTCACATGCAGTTACCTTAAGATCTGTTGGGCAAATGTTATCTTCTCCTGGCAATTTGCTACTTTTTTTTTTAGGCTCTATAAATCTTTTCTACCAACATTTCAATTTGACACCAATTCTCAAAACATCACCTACAGAGCGAAGTTCCTGCATTAAAATCTCTCAGGAAAGTCAACTTAGATATGAATGATTTAGCTTTCATTCTATGCCTTATCTTCACCGAGCACTTCTTTTGCAATTCAGTCATCTATCAGCTCTCCAGTCTGTCTGGCAGGACATCCGTTTCTGATGTACTTGAAATGATTCAATTTAAATCATTTATTGTAGGCTCTCATATCTTTAGCAAATTGTTTCTCAGAATATCTTTTGGCCAGATGTATTATACTTTAAAATTTAATTTGCGAGAGGGTTTTTTTTTCCTTTCTATTTTCTTTGGAGAAAACTTCAACTTTTGAAAGATGTCTCCTTGTTTCTAAGAGATTCCTTAACTCTGCTAATAAAACCCTCCTTACCTTAAAAAATAAAAAGTAGCAACAACAACAAAAAAGTTGGAAGTCTTTGATAGATGGTATATATTTTATCCAACCTCTAATTCACAGTCTTTAAAGAGCCACCTTACTACCTGCAAGCTTCAGCTTCCTTATAACAAGCATTCTCACTTTTATGACTAGCAAAGGCAGAAGGCTGGCATGGCAACTGCAGCGTTCAGTTCCCCGGCTCAGATGTTACCAGTGAACTTTCAGTTCAACCATACAAATGTAACCATAGTCCAAACTTCTACTTACTGGGAGCCAGGTAAGAACCAGCTTTGCTATCCCAGACCCCATATGCCAACGTACTGAAAGCAACACTGATGCTTTCTAAAGTCACTGCCTTCCACAGGCTTGAGACTGGTATCAAGAGGCTTCCTCCTTTGAAAACACTCATGAAGCTACCCCCTTCTGTACCTTCACAGTAGCAGGTTACTACTTCGAACATCAAGATGATGTTCAATGTATTATAAACAGGATCAGAACTCTTGTGAGTCACAATATGTTTCATAATATCATGTTTCATAATTATTATTTTTTTTAAAGCAACAAATATTTAAAGACTGCAAACAGAATGCAAACAAAGGGGTTTGTTTTGTTGTTAAATTGTAGTATTTGGGGGCTTGAATGCTTTAGCTTATTAGGAGAATTAAGTCAATCTTAAGTGACAGCCTATGTCAAGTATAAACGGCCTACTGCCATCCCTACAATTAAAGACGGTTAGCTGAGAATAAATAGATTTGATTCAGCAATGATCAGCCACTGATTTGTGTAGCTGCACTAATGTTAATCCAGAAACATGGATAACTTGAACTTAAAATTAAGACAACTAATTATAGGTTACTCCAATTACCTGTATAGACAAACTTCAAACTAAACTGTTTGATGGGAAACCCTACATATCCCTCTATGTTGAGGTGCAGACACCAGACAATAGCAGCAACCCTTCACCACTGAAAACAGTTCCCGAATGCAGACAGAGCACAAAGAAATCAGACTTGCGCTTATGCTAGATTAGAGATCTTTTTTACGCCCATCCCCTTTCAACCAAGACTCTCCTCAGCCTAAAGATGACACAACACAAATCACGTTTCCTAGCACTCCATGCTGATAACTAGCAGAGATTGTAGTGTTGGAAAGTCTCAGTTAACAGCATAAGCCCTTTAGAAGGAACAGAATTAAGAGAGCATCAACTGCAAATAACTCGGCTGACACTGTTTTAACCTGACATGCCAAGGTACACAACTAAGCCAAATCTTAAAACTAGTTCCATGTTTAACAGACGCTTTTCTATAAAGAGTCCCTGGTCATTAGCAGAAAGAGAAAACCCTCATGTTATTACAACTGAGCTGTTAAGAAGTAAATCCAGCTTCAGCAGAGGGGAAACAAAAAGCTGTATGTTTATTAAACTGACTTTCTAAATATCAACATTTGCTAAGGAGGTCATCATTACTGAATACAGTTCAATAAGTGAAGGGGGGGGAAAAAAAAATCCTAAAAACACAGGCTATCATTGAAATTATTAAATCAGTATTGAGTGAAAGAGTTTTAAGGGTTATAACTACTTTGGAAAAAGCTCAATTTTTAAACACTTATTCTTCATTCACTCCACTCAGCTTATGAATAAAGCCAAACCAGACCAGGCTGGATAAAAACCCGACAGTTTCCACTGTAAAGTCATAGTGACGAGCTGATACACATCTAGCTATGGTTTTTTATACTTGCAAAGATTCAGCATTTTTAAGCCATCAAGCACAGACTTACCCCTAAGCTAAGAGGAGCAATTTAAAAAAATTAAGTACAATGTGGTAGAGATAGGGTGACACATTTAAACCCATTTTGTTAATAGTTATAATGCTAGCAAAATAGAACGATTTTGCCTTTTGGAAACAATATTTAATTATAAGCTAGATCTGTTTTCTTGTAGTTATAAGCTTATTGATTTAAAATATGCCAGTCTGCAATTTTGAATCAGCATTTTCAGCTTTAATTCCAGCATCGCATAGAAAGAATTGAAAATCTGATCACCATGTCACAAGCTACTGAATAATTATATCCACTCTTTTTTCCAGAGCTGTTCTTCATTAATTCATAGTTAACAGAACTTGATAACACAATCTGTACTACTGACTTGTAACAGCCTGCTCATGTCAACTGAAAAAGGACAAGTTTTTTGTTTGGTGAACTCCAGAGCTCCAGCACTTCTCTCCCATGCTCAGCAGCACCCACTCCCTACAATTCCTTCTGGACATGCCCACCAAGCTCCTCCAACCCCTGCTGCAATCAGAGACTTTACATAAATGCTGTCCTCTTCCTCCTCCTGCCTTGCATGAAACTGCTTTATCACACAGATCGAGGAATTTGACAGGGAATGAGATACAGAAACTTATCTGCTGCCAGCAAACTGCTTCCACAACAGGGGCATCGGAAAGGGAAAGAAAACAGCGAACAGCAATCCAACACCCCTCAACATATTTCAGGGACTTGGGGGAGGGGAGGGGAGGGGGGGCAGCACCAATAATTCAGGATTTTAGCATAATGAAAATAATGCCTTCAAAAGGTACACTGGCTGGGAAAGCCTCAATGTCTTTTTCCTAAATCCACAACAAGTAATATCTACAGAAATTCGGCACAAACCCAAGGATCAGCAGCATGCCTGAGGAAGCAGGATCTTCGTTTCAAGTGCTCTATTCACATTTTAAAAGCCTGCATGAATTTGGATAAGCCTTCTTTACTACTATGGATCATATAAGTAGCAGCAATTCTGAAAGTATCCTAAGGTGATGTTTTCCTGTTTTACTTTTAAAATCGCTCTCATTCTCCACTACTAAGCTCTCCTCCTCCAGCCTTCCATCACAGCGAGAGAAGCAGTGCAAGTGCTCAAGCTTAGTCTGATCATGCCAGAGAAACTTTGGGTTTAGTTCTTCCGAGACAAGACAATCATCAGCTTGGTGCTGAGGATACAGAGAACCAAGTTCTATTTTGTAATGGCAATGTATTTTGAAAATCATGGTGTTTCTAAAATAATAATTAAAACCAAAACACAATCAACAACCACAGAACCCTTTCACATGTGTAATAAAGCAACAGGAGCTACACACAAAGCAAGTGCTTTTTCAGCAGAAAGGCAACAACTGTAGAAACATTGAACAGCATCTCCTTTTGTCTTTTTTTTTTTTTAATATTCTCTTTGATTACTTTAGCTTGCACAATATATATCCCACATTGTATTTTATTTGTTTATGAGTATCTGGGCAGAGCTCCAGTGCTTTGATGCAACTGGTCACAGTGAACAGCTCAGTTCAGTATGAGCACTATCACCAGCACGGAAAGCTGGAGAGGTGGAAGAGATACAGCACCGTTGTCACATCCAGTACAGGACAGGGTTGAGACCAGCCAAGCAAACAGTAACTGAATTCCAGAAAGTTTCTTCAGCTCAACAGGAAAGAAAAAGTCCAACAAATGAAGGACTCCACAAAAATACAGTCATCTTCACAATGAATGTAGTTATCTTTTTCCAATATAAATGAGAAAAATGCAGAGCACAGATACAGTATGAACAAATATTACCATCTGCAGCTACAAATATTTAGTGAGAAGATGAAGTCAAAGACTCAGCCTTTTCTGCACTGAAACTTCTCATGCTAGGAACAAAAAAAAGCCTCAAACTGGTTTGCTGTAGAGAACAAGGTATCAGATTACATGGTTCTACGAAATGTGCGTGAGCCTAACGGTGTGTTTAATTTTGTTTTTGTTAGACTGCAAGACCAACTTCTTTTTACGAATATTTACTGGAAACAGGCATTTAAGGCAGAAATACACTTGTATCACATATTCTATCAATC
The DNA here is from genome assembly GCA_013389945.1 of Fregata magnificens. Taxonomy (NCBI): domain Eukaryota; kingdom Metazoa; phylum Chordata; class Aves; order Suliformes; family Fregatidae; genus Fregata; species Fregata magnificens. The sequence goes on from WAAD01042327.1 coordinate 316,443, forward strand.
ATGCAGACAGGATTATCTAGAGGCGCTGACATTTGAAGAGTCCCACTTGGGGCCCCAATTAAAAAGCTGACCAAAATAAGAAAGTGCACCCTGACCATGGGGCTCAGAGGGCATGGACAATAAAGACACATTTAACAGGAGGATCCCAGGCCTCTAGGAAGCTGAAGTGTGGTTCCATCAAGGCTGGTAACTGACGGAAGACAGAGAATATAAGCTTTCCACATTTGCATGAAATGCCATATATCCAGGAGTAAACACTTATTAAACAGTTTCCCTTGCTCAAGCCTAGGAAGGGGTGTGCCTAAACAGACTTTGAGCCAATGTGCATCCCAATTCCTCCTTGCTGGTAGGGGCTGGTAGGACAATGGAGATATACACTTGGTGATGGTAAAATAGACAGACGTGTTAAAAGATGCATCGGGGGGGTAGGGGTGGGGAAGCATCAAGAGCATGCTTAAAATAGTCCCACAAACAACATCTAGCCTCTCTCTAAGCTTAGAAAGCCCAGGGGCTCAAAAGCACCAAAACTACAGCAGCCCGGTTAGAAACATGACCTTCACCAGCACTGCTACAGTCACCCTGCAAAACAGATACGCCCCCATACCATGTGTGTGTGTGCACGGGGCGGGGGTGTGGTGGGGTGGTGGTGGTGAATGGGACACCAAGGACTGACACTTTAAGTAGGGTAGAGACAAAAATTTTGGTCAACTCTACATTGGTAATATGCAAAAAAACCCCCAACTTTAGTAACTGTCCTACTCTGCCCCACCTCGACCTCTTCCTCAGTACTATGTGTAGGGGGATTTTAAAAGTCTAATTGCTAGCAAAATGAGTATTGCTACCTGGGGCATAGAAATGTGCTTCATATCAGAGAAAGGCATTACCCACTGCTCTCAAAAAGCATTAAAAACAAACAAATAAAAAAACTTTACAAACTTGCTGAATCTTAGAGTTTTCTGAGACTGTTTTAGAAAATGGCCCAACAGGTCCCTTGAATGTTTTAACAATTCAAGGTCTGAGCCCTCCTCATACGAACCATGTGGGACAACAGAAACTGAAGGGAGCGCAGTTTGCCCAACAGCTAAGAGCCAATACTGAATTCTATTTAACCAGGTTAAATGGTTGGGGGTAATGCTGCCAGCATCTCTGTATTTCAGGGAGAGCATGGGGGTTTTACTATTATTTTTTAAGAAAAAAAATCAATTCAGGTGATAAATTTGAACACAGATTTAGATTAATCTTCCATCTTACTGTATTTTCGTACCATCTGCTTTTAGACTGTTCCTTAGACAGAGCAGGAAATAAAAAGGCAGTTGTTTTACGGTGTTCTCCCATCATTATAATGTGATGCACCAGATTGGAGTTATTGAATAAGCTCATAAACCCCCAGGTTACATTCTTCTTCATCTGCAGCCTTGCCTTTCAAGTAAGCTCTACTCTTATTAAAAGGATCAGAAACTGTCCTCGGGCATACCCTGTCTTTGAAGATGAAGCCCCAGCTACATTTTATGGAAAAGACCTCTCAGTTCGTACCTTTGCCAAACTGTGTAGCAGGTTTAAACAATTATGCAAGACAGTGGATTTCGATTCCAGGCTCCTCTTACTCAGTCTCAAGTTTTAAAAATAATATTTTTCTTTCTGCTAGGGCACTCCTGAAATAAATGTTCCAAAGAGTGATGATCCAAAGGCATTAAAGAAAAAAGTTACAGCTTAAACAGTGTGACACAGATTATGAATAAAGAAACCCTTCCCATATGGAAAAGTTTTAAAAATTTGACATTTCTTTTCAATATGCGTTAATCAGAAAGACAGTAGTGAATTCTGACTGCTTCAGACAGAAGAGAATCAAAACTCTCGGGATATATTACACAAAAGAGCAATTGCAAAGAAGGAAGAACAATCCTACAGTTTTCTAAAACTTAACGATTAACAGTGTTTTCTCAAATGGCTGGGAAAGTCTGCAGTTTGGAGCCAGCCACATGTTACTTATCAATGCTTCGAATACAGACTGAGTAAGAAAGGCCATGTCTGGTTCCTTTTGCAATAGGGAAAAATATCTTTTGAAGTCTTTCTGAGGGACTGACGGGGGAGAAAGTGTCAGGAAAAGGATCTGACAGGTTTTGCACAGTGAGGGGCAAAAAGACGTCTGGAGTAAAATCTCTTGTCTAAATTGGGCAAAGAGATAGAAAGCTCTCCTTCAGCACTGGAGACGCCAGATAAAAAGTCTGAGGCTCCCTCATATCTTTTTTCCAGCCACACATGAATTCCTTTTTATGCTTTTTGCCAGCTTCTCATCTTACCAGGAGCCGGGAGGAGAGGCCAGTCCAGCACCAAAGGGAACATAGCCACACTGGGGCTCCATGTACAGCAGACAGTCTCCCAAGTTTCCAGAAAATCAACTTGAATTTTAAACACCGCAAGCATCACAGAAGACTTCAATTTAAAGGTTGAAGTGATCTCCTGAACGATCTTAAAGCAAAATCAAAAGACTAAGAAATTACTCTGTTTCTTGAAATGAAAGGCATTATCGATGAACATGTCACTGCCAATATCGCTGTTTCGCTCTGGGACAGGATTTCTCTCCTGTATTTTCAATTCTGTGCAAATAACTAACTTGAAAAGTTCTGCATCGCCAGCAATGTAAGCATAATTATCCGCCAGCAGGTCAAGAACTAGAAACATTTCATTTTTACCAGCACTCTAAGTTACTCTGCCCTTTCTTTTAAATTTCCACACTTTTGAAGACACCAATCAAAAAGAAAACATCCATTATTTTTTTCCTCAATCACAAAGATAAAACAAATGCTTGACATAACCAGTCCCTAAATGCTGTATTAAAAGGAGAAATTTGAGAGATTCTTCTATACAAACTGTACTCTTTTCTGTGGCAAACTGCTTTTGCATGTGTTGCATGAGCAACCTGCACAGCTAAAAATATGCCAACTTAGCATTAACTTCTCAACAGGGCAGAAAGCTCCAGAGTTCACTACATCATCAATCACAAGTAACAATATCATGCACTCTTAGTGGAAGAAGGCAGCTCAGCACTATTCAATTTGAAGTACACAGAAGCATGCAGTAAGCTTTATTAATAAAAGCCCCTGTCTTTACATTTTGATAAAGTGATAATGTTTTGACTCCTTCCTTGCTTCTGCCTCATAGCATTGCAATTGCAAGGTATGCGTAGGATTTCACAGGTAATATTTCACAGCAAATAAAGGAGAAAAAAAAAATTTTCTCCAACTCAAAAAAATTCCCCCAGAAGAATCCTAGCTAGGTGTTAGCAACAGGATTATTTTAATATAGTCTTTTTAATTACATAACAGGCATGAAAACATAAATTGTAACACTCTGTCTTATTTTAATCAAGGACTGGGGAGCTGTAGAAAACACTGGTAGAAAAGAAAAATACTTCAGATAAGAGATTAGGCACTAAAATCCCTAAAAGATTGCTCTCCAAGAATGGTTGCTGCCTATTATTATAAAAATGAAGACCACAACAGAATATATGCTAGCTATACCACAGTAACACTTGTAAGACATAAGTCAGAAGTGTCTGAAAAAGGTATGAAAAAACCCGGTTCCTCACTTGTAAAATATAGGCTACTGCTCAGGTTTTGCTGTCTTCGTACTCCTCCTTTTGCATCTTTAGGAACTGTACACGTAATGGTTAAATAACATGCTGAAGTCTGCTAATTACCGTGATGAATGTGAAAGCTGCAAGCAACACATTCACTTGTCTTTGGCTGGTCAGTGTACCCAGTCATACAAATAGGTAACATCCACCTCATTGTGGCTGGAACTTGCAGGACACCTCAATATCCTTACACATAGGAAGTTCCATTACATATTTAGAGCAAATATTATGCAGTATTGTTCAGACTCTTGCACACACACCAAAGCTAAGGTACAATTTCATCGCACAAAAGTATTCTACACAACTTTAATGAGATTAAAGTTATTTGGGTTTTTTTTGTCTGTGCTTTTTAATAAAACCACTTTAAAATGGCAGTTTGCTGATTCAATTCCCCTCCTCCCCCTTAAAATCATTACACTAAATGACAAGCAAGAACACAGCCAAGAATTCAGACAGTAAAATGTTTTAGGTACCTTGATTTTTTCCACAGCTCTCCTTGCTCTAGTAATGTAGTTGACCTGTTAAACAGAAGAAAGAGATTACTGACTTTTCAATATTACTGGAATATAATGTACACTTAAAACTTCAGAAAGCATTAACACAACATTTGGTTTCTTGAATTCTTTTTCAGAATATTTCATTGAATTACATTTTACTTTGTTATCATATAATACATTTTTCATATAAAAAAATCTCAAAGGGAAGTCTCATTTTAGAGCACCTAGTTGGGAATCTTGCCGTTTTGCCTCATGCACACCAGGTTACAAATCAGAAAGCAAAATACAACCTACCTGCTACATTTTTAAACTAGAGCATAACAGCCACAATCCACAATTCCTCTTCTAGCTCAGCAAAAGTTGAACTCTAGAGCAGCTACTACACTGCTGAGCGGGCAGGCTCTGGTCTGGTGGGGAGCTGGGGAAAGGAGCACAATACCGCTCTTTGAAGGCTGAGAACTGCTGGTGTGCAAAGTTCATAAGGAAACAACTGCCTTGCTCTGACCCTTTCCCACCACTGAGCAGCTATGGGTTTTCATCTTGCCTTCATCTTCTAACATGGAAGTAAAATGAGTAAATTAGATAGCAATTGTTTGCTTCTATCATCTTTTGTCTTCTCAGACTTTGAGCACAAGTTATCTTCAATCAAACCTGACGAATCTATTTCTATCATCTTCCCTTTTCCCTCAACCACTCCTCCAAGGAAAAAGCAGTTATTTCCTGGGGGACAGGGGCCAGACTCCTTGATTTCATACATGCATACAAAACATACGCTACATTTTCTTTTTTAAGATCTATACATTGCAAATTAGACATTTTATGTATTGTGAAAACACTGAGCTCAGCCTACCATTAGGCACAGGCGGCACCTGTCACCAACCTGTTAACCCATTTTTATTCATCAGGTTGTAACAGCCTCTTTCAACAATCATCAGCTTTTCCTTGTTACTCTTCCATGACTTCAATACAGTATCCTCAAGCATTGCTGTTTAGGTCTTCTCAGTATATTGTACTACAAATACTTCACCAGTTTCAACATTTCAGCAGGCTGGCTATCCCACTCCCCACCATCACTAACGGCTGGATTATTCAACGTTCTCTATGAATTTCAGCAGTAAAGAATTGACTTTTGAAAAAATAACGCACACAAAAAGAAGGCAAGTAGAATTATACAAAATTAATGTAAGACATTATTGTCAAAAGATACTCTGAAGCAAAAAGCAAAAATTCCAAGAGAACCGCGGTTAAAATAAATGTTATTGCATGTGTGCTCAAATTGTCTATTTTCCCTGAACTACTTTGTTACAGAAAGTCAGTTTCTTGCTCACTTGAAAAATAAATGTTGCCATAAATATGGCATTATTTTCAGCAAGTCCGTATTTAAGAATGAACAATGTACTTACACTCAGTACTAATACAGGTAAACAGCCACAAAACCATTTCATCTACTTTTAGACCTGACAGGAATACAGATTTAGGGAACAGAATTGCTCTAGCCAGGTGCTCTGCATGGGGCTTGGGCATATTTGCTTATTTTGCTGTCCTGTCAACTGCTCCCTGGCAGAGCACACAAAGTGATGGCAGTGACTGGGGAAAGACGAGGAAGTGTATTGGCATCAAAATGTCATGTTAGAGCAGGAGCCCTCCACAGCGTCAGGAATTTAAACACTTTAACGTGACTGTTTATTCTTGGCATGAGTACGGTTTATTTTTTCATCTACTTCACACTACTAGAGATAAGGGAATGCTATTTCTGTGCAAGTTCTTGATACGTTATTTTAAGCGTAGCCGTCACCCGCAAGAAGAGATCCCGTCTTGCAGGCTAGCAGCTACTGTTTCTAGAGGGCATTGCTAGATCACTCAGGCATGAAAATTTAATATTCTCCCCAATTTTGTCAGCTCCAGGTCCAATAACACTGGTTGACAGAACACAGAGGTGCCCATTTATGATGGGGTTTAACACTATTTTAGCCCCCTCTGGAATTGCACATTACCCCTTCATTCCCACGGGGGCCAGCATAGTCCCAGGTAAGCAATGGCCAGCTTGCTCAGCTGTGTCCCCACCTCTGGGCACTGGAGAAGCTGGAGACCTTGCAGCTCTCAGCAAAAGGAGGCAGCAGGGGAAACAGCTGAACCCAGGAACCATGACACTCCAAACATCGTATGCTTTTGAGCAGATTTTTTTCTGCCCTTTGTCACAAGCTACAGTCCCTTTCTTCTTCTTCTTCATGTCCCTTCTCCCTAGTATTGCTCAATGCACTTTCACAAGCTCTTCCTCCCTGCCCAATTTAAAATTCTCATTATTAAAACAAAAACAAAACCCAAAACCTCGACATTTGTGAAACTGCTATGACATTTGGTGCCATGACCTAATTCACTCTGCTTAATCCATCGGGGTCTTTTCATCCCACTCTACCCACCCCCTTGAGTATGGGCAAGAAACTCTTTGATATAGGCACTGGCCAGCAGTTGTCTTCACTGTGCTTAGCATTGTTTAGGCCATATTCTCAGCTCTTATTCATTAATTAAATGCCTCTATGGCCAAAATAAAATTATACATCAAGTAACAATGGATGCAGATAGTATCAAGAACAGGAAAAAGAAAATCTGAAAAGGAATAACAGTCACACAATAAAGAACCAACTCAAAGCCAGCTCTCAGATCAGGGAAAATAATAATTGAAAGACATTCTTGGATGAATAAGTTAGGAAGAGAGATGGATTTTAACTCAAGATATGACAGCAGTAAGACAAATATTGAATATGAGCAGCTTCAAAAAAATTTGGAATACATCTGAATTAATGCGTATGTCAGAAATCAGACATATTACACAAATCCTAACAGGATATTGAAAATAGAAGTACAAATTAAATGTTAGATGAGGGCTTCAGGATGTAGGACAAAAGGATTTGCGTCTCAGAGATACCATTTCTCTTCTTGAGAATTAAAGTGCAAAAGCCACTTGGTTATTTGAGAGCTAGCTCTCCCCTGCTCAGAGAAGCAACATTTTAGAGCTGCATCCAGAAACTATGAGTAATCGCAATGACGGATAGTCAAGGAACTAATGGGATATCCCAAAGAAACATCTCCTGGAATGAAAATATAGTCTTCTTCAACTACAATGATCAGTGTATATTAGGAAAATACACTTCTGGTTTGAATCCAAACCTTGAGTATAAAAAGCAAAGCCCTAGTAAATATTTAAGAGAATTTTGAGTTCCAAACTGAAGAGCTGGTAACAAACAAAACCATCAAAAGATTGTGCAACTCTAAGAGCCCTTAAGGAAACAATTGGGAATTTTTCATAGCATGGTATTTCCTTATACCACTAACCACAGGAATGCAAACAGTTCCACCAAACAGAGATTTCTTCATTGGAAACAACTGACAATCTAACCATGTTTCCATCTTTTCCACTCTCAGTGCTCAGCATACAAAACAGATGATATAATAGGATACAGAAGTGTCATACCAGGACCACAAGATATCTTTACGAAAACTCAATACCTGAGAGACTTTACAAGAATATATTTCCTGAGGGTTAGAGAGAACTTATGTTTAATTATTGACCATCTTTGTCTAATCAAAATTTATTTTTCTACTGTGATTTCTACTCATTTATTGGATTTTCCCAAAATACTGTTAGCATCCCTATCAACCAGAAACAAACCCCTAGCCCCAACCATAACTCAGTATACCAGTAACAAGACTCAGTCCTGCAGCATTCCCTGACAGTAAGGCAGGTGACACTAGTGAGGAGCACTGGCACAAAAACATGGGTTGTTATTCAACTTGCCAAGTGGAAGAAAAAGCAGTGCTACTAGTAGTATACCCCTTGTACCTTATACAATATCCCCCATGTTAGTCTAATGAAGATTTCCTCCCCAACTTCTCCATTTCAGATTATTATTGGAGCAATGCCAACTGACACTAAGAAATCCCCCAAAGGAAGCTGGAAATGTTGGCGTATCAGTATGGGCAATGGCCCTCTTAGTACTCACGGTCTACCAGCCTTCAGACCCTGTATGAGGAGACCAACTATCAGAGATAACCCAAGGGAAAGACAAGACAGGCCTTAAAGAGGGACTTAATTTTCTTGACAGCTAATTAACAAGTCATTATTATGGAAAAAGCAATTTATACCCTGTGCTGAGCTTCATGCTGCGAAGAGAAAAAAAGAGAAGGAATGAAGATAAGTAACAGTAAAAACAGAGAGTATCGTCAGAATTCAGGAAGGCACCAGGAATGCTAAAAGGTACAATCATTGGCACCCTGACAAATATCTGTCATTCCAAATTTGCAACTCAATTAAGCCAAGATTTTAATCAGGGCTACAACTGTACTTAATTCTCTCCATTGCAGCTGAAGGAAAGCAAGGGGAACAAGTCATAAAAACAGAACAAGACTGAAATGTACTACAAAGAGACCAAACTGTTTTCAGAAGGAAAAACCAAAACAAACAAAACCCATGGAAGACAAAGCTTTATGGAGTTAGTGTGCCAAACAAGTCAAGAATTTTGGACGGTAGAGAAGACAGACAAATGTCTTAACTTCAGATAGAGACATTAAAAGACTTTGCTTGTGTGGGAGGGTGTTTATAATCTATGGCAGAGGGATTACTACCCTGGTAATCAAGGAAACCACTCTTAAAATTACAAGATTTCAAATTTTGGAATTCCCCTTTTAGGAGAGAACATGGGAAAATCCTCTATGCTCTTCAAAAAGGAGAATGGGATATGGCTCTGGTGTCCCACGTGCAGACAAACAGGGCCACAAGGCTTTGACAACAAACTCGTCCCAATGACACTGCAGAGCAAGAGGCCACGATCATAAACAAAATGTGTCTATACTGTACTTTAATCTTCCCAGATGATAAATGATAAAATAGCCATTGCAAGTCTCCCATAATGTTTTCACATACAAAACCATTTAGCAGGAGTTACTGAACAGGAAGCTAAAAATTTCAAGCTAGGCTTTATTTGAACTATTGCATCTTCTGATCTTTTCTTTCAAAGAGATGCACGCTGAACTCTCAAAGCACTGACCTTTCGTCACGGCACACTCTTGGTCTTGGGGAATTCAACTTCTCTAAAGTTACAAACATATGAACCCTCCCCTCCTTTTTGATGATGCTGAAGATCTAAACATAAATTATACAAAGGAGCAACTTGGTTTAATTACAAATAGTAGAGCAAAAATTATTTTTCCAGTTATTATCTTAACTAGATAACCAAAAAACCACATCAGCTGATATACAAAAGTCTGTGCTGAGATTTAGAAGACTACTCAGAAACTATTTTTTATTTTTATTACTCTCAACATCCTAGAGAAAAACATGCACCAAAAACTTTTCAATTTAATCTTACTGGTGATGCTATAGAGAACTACCCAAACTCTGCAGACTGTAAGGCAAGGCAGCAGTTAGAGGACACCACATATTTCCACAATTAGAACACAGTAATATCAAACTACGCAAGAAATGATTTGCTGGTTTTCATTAAAATGCACAGTTCATTTTTATTTTTTTCCTACAGTCGCTGCATCAAGATGCATGTTCAGAATGGCAAGAAACTACTGGGCAGAGTCTATGTAACTTTCAAACTCAAGTTGAATTGGCACCACAATCAGTGGAAACTTTGGTATTGATAAGGAAGCAGAGACTGATTTTAGAAAAATGTTACGAAGCAAAGCTATTGAAGAATATCTGAAAAGCTTTAATTATGACTTCTGACTGAACTAAATACATATGAAAATGAAGACGCTAATTCACACTTACCTTTGTCATCTGATAAATCCCACTACTAAAGGCTCAATGCTCAATAATTCAGTGTTGTAAAGAATATAGCTGCTGTCTGGTATCTACTCTAATTACTAACTGTTTCTCAGCAAGACTGTAAAAACATTTTCAGGTAGGGTATTTTAAGTACTGCGCTATTAAATTTTCACATAAATACAGTCCAAGCAGTGGGAAATAGCAGATTCAGAAGTCATCTGAACGGCCTTAAGGATCCAGATGCTGCATACAGTTCTGCATCCCAACTGGCCTCAGGAAAATAATTTCAGCATTACATACTTCTGCTCCCCTCAGCCCCTTAAAATGAGGTGAAGTCCCTACTGAGATCGGCATTAGTCAAGCTGTATTCATTTGTATTTGTTAATACAGTTCATCTCTTTCAGTGACAGTACTTCAAGCCACACAAAACACAAGTGCTAACTGTGGTTTCAAAAAGCCTGTCAAGGGGTGGCAGACAGTGCTCCTTTAGCCTTCATTATGAAAAATGAAAAAGCATATGTTAAAACTACACAGAATACGTTTAAGCAAAGCAATTTTCAAGCTCTGTCCAACATTTGGGTAATTGTGAACAAAAAAACCACCTAGCATTTTCCAGCTGTTATTTAATGCCCCTGAACTTGCATCCTAATCTTTTTTCCCCTCTACTTTTTTTGCCACAATCCACATACATTCTAGTATTCAGACTCTTCAGATTTTAAAGCTCTACTGGAAGAAAAAAACCCCATATATATCTTACATTCCTTTTTAAAAAGAGAATGAAACGTGAAAGCCTGGCAAGAGTCCTTTCTCGCCTTTTGTTAGCACAGGTTTCCTGCTTTCTTCTTGCCCCTGAGAAGAAATCTTTCTCATTTTCTACCAGGTTTTCAGTGTCAACTCCAAGTCATTAGCTTTTGCTACAATCTCATTACTATCATCAGATTTCACCTACTAATAGGTCATACTGACTACACATTTTAAAAGTTGCTCTCAGCTTCTCACCAGAAACCATCCACTCCAACCACTCGCACCTAGCGGTTTGCAGGATCCCACCCTCTGCAACACATATTTGTTCAAAAATGCCAAGACTGCTAATGACTGTAAGAAATCCCACCCTCCACCCGTTGCAGCTCCTTCCTTTTGTGCTTCGCTCCTACTTCTGCATTCAGTTTTCAGCACCATCCCCTGCACTTAGAACACTTCATCTTTGGCCCGCTCCTCCTCTTCCATTGCCATGCACGCTCTTTGTATAAGAATTGCCCATAAGCATTGCTTTGGCTAACCTCCTATAAATCATAAATACACTAGTTTATCACTAGGAAACAGCCCTGCACCTATCTAGCCCTTTTTATTCTCAGTCTGCCCATCCACAAGAGAACATTTTTACATTTTTAATCACCTCAAATTTGTAATCAGAAGCAACTTCTTGGTGCTGTATGCAGACCATCTACCTCCTACTCTGTCCAAGACACCCACTACAGCATCAAAGCTTCAAGAATGAAATGGGCACTTCAGGGAGAAAGACTTCTGCTCCCTTGGGCTCCATCACTCACACAAGGAAACCAGACCAACTTCCCAACTCACTCAGGTATGTACATTTGATATGCCATTCTCATTAGACTTGTGTGTAAAAAATACACTTAAGCATTTGCAGTTATAGTAGTGGTACAGCGACAGTGGTCTGTCTAAGGATAAAACGCAAGGCAAGTTTCATAGGGAATCTCTCCATACTTTTTCATATAAAGTAACGATAAGATCTAGCACATTCTCACACTACATTTCATTTCACAGCACGTTTTTTTGCAAAATGTCTTTGCCACTTCACTCCTAGAAAGTGACCAAACAGGATGCTTTTACTAAGAAGTTATGCTGGCTAACTTGATGCTTCGACCACCTGAGCAGCCACTGATTCCTTCCTAATCTTTTCCTTTAATACTATGTTGTTTTTATTTCTAAGCCATCAAATCTACATCACCTCTACAACTGCTCTAGCACATAGTTTTCAGCTATGAAGCTGAAGTGTTACTCCCATTCTACTTCAGCAACATTACTTCTGAGCATTTCCAGCAAGGTTACCAGCATTCTGCATCTCTTTCTGAGACTGTCCAAACTTGCCTCATAACAATGCCTGAAAATGAGAAGAATGGAAATAAAAAGGAAGCCCTGCAGCTGAATTTTTGAGGGGCTGGAGTGGATTTTCCCCACACTCCCAATAGCGATTGAGGCAATCAGCCCAGTTGCATCAAGGCACGGCACAACTTCCCACGAGGAATCTCTGTGCCTGATAACAGATGATCAGAAGACATTTCACAACATAAGCTTCAAATGTATGGTACTATTTTATCCACCCGAGAGTGCTGAGGGAGCTGGCGGAGGAGCTTGCCAAGCCACTCTCCATCATTTATCAGCAGTCCTGGTCAACGGGGGAGGTCCCGGATGACTGGAAGCTAGCAAATGTGATACCCATCTACAAGAAGGAGGAGCCGGGGAACTACAGGCCAGTCAGCCTAACCTCGGTGCCAGGGAAGATCATGGAGCAGCTCATGTTGAGTGCGCCCACTGGGCAGGTGCAGGACAACCTGGGGATCAGGCCCAGTCAGCATGGCTTCATGAAAGGCAGGTCCTGCATGACCAACCTGATCTCCTTCTATGAGCAGGTGACCCGCCTAGTAGATGAGGGCAAGGCTGTGGATGTTGTCTACCCGGACTTTAGTAAGGCCTTCGACACCATCTCCCACAGCATTCTCCTGGAGAAGTTGGCAGCTCGCGGCTTGGATGGGCATACTCTTCGCTGGGTAAAAACTGGCTGGATGGCCGAGCCCAGAGAGTGGTGGTGAATGGAGTGAAATCCAGTTGGTGGCTGGTCACGAGCGGTGTTCCCCAGGGCTCAGTTCTGGGGCCGGTTTTGTTTAATGTCTTCATCAATGATCTGGATGAGGGGATTGAGTGCACCCTCAGCAAGTTTGCAGATGA
>WAAD01042327.1:329436-357174 GCA_013389945.1 Fregata magnificens
GCTGGTGAAGGGTCTAGAAAACAAGTCTTATGAGGAGGGGCTGAGGGAAATGGGGTTGGTTAGGTTGGAGAAGAGGAGGCTGAGGGGAGACCTTATCGCTCTCTGCAACTACCTGAAAGGAGGTTGCAGTAAAGCGGGTCTTGGACCCTTGTCCCAAGAAACTAGCGATAGGACGAGAGGAAATGGCCTCAAGTTGCATCAGGGGAGGTTTAGATTGGACATCAGGTAAAATTTCTTTACCGAAAGAGTGGTTAAGCATTGGAACAGGCTGCCCAGAGAGGTGGTGGAGTCGTCATCCCTGGAGGCGTTCAAAAAAGGTATAGACGTGGCACTCCAGGGCCTAGTTTAGGAGTCATGGTGGTGTTAGTTGATGGTTGGACTTGATGATCTTAGATGTCTTTTCCAACCTTAATGATTCTATGATTCTATTATTTTCTTCCCGTATTAATTTATGGATAAAGCTATAGCTGGATTCATGACGCCATTATTGCTGCAAAACTAACAATGATCAGTGCATATATAGATCTTTAAATATTTTTCCTCAGCTACAAAGTACCAAACCCCTTATTTATTGAAACAAACTGTATCTGAAAGTTAAGATTGTTATTTGTTTATAAACTGACCAACTCCATGGGTGAAAGAAAAACAGGTTTTTATCAGTATTCTTCCTACTTTATTCTGATATTATAAACAGAAACTTTGCCTCTTTATATTTTTTAATTCAATCACTCTCATGAAAGGCTCGATCCAGCCCCCAAACCTGAGAAAGAATAGAAACCAACTACACTTTTTTTTTTAAATTTTTTTTAAACTCTGTATCTCACTTGTTCACTTTTGGCTTCTACAAAGCTTAATTCACTCAACCTCCACCCTAACCCCTGGGAGCATCTTGTACTTTCCAGCCATCTGGACTGTATTTACTTTACTAAGAAGAAAGTTAAATTTGTTCATGAACAAAGAAAATCCCCTTACTATCTTCCTGTCTTGTCTGCACAGTTATTTTCCAAGTTCTTATTTTCTCAAAAAAACTACTGTGCCCTCTGGGGAGCTCGCACAATCTTCCTTGTGAGCTTTACTGAGGTCATACAACTTCTTCCTTTACCATTTTCTAGTGCTGCCTTTTTTTTTTTTTTTTTTTTAAAAAAAAAAAAGAGAAGTTACTATCTTTCCCCTCAGTTTTCACCTTCTCTTCACAAAAGCCCGTACAAACAGCACAAGAGTTCATGTATGATGGATTAAGACAGTAGGAATTGTACCAAAGTGTTTATTTAGACAGTAGAAGTGACAGTTTTGCAAATAAAATGAACTATTGCCAAACTAAGATCAGACACAAATTTTAAAAGGAACATAGAAAGACATTTATTTTTGAAGTCGTACCCATTTTGATAGTATCCCTCCCGCTGGTAGCTCACTGCTAGAGCAGGACTACTGCATCTCAGTTCCTCCATTTTTCGTCAAAGTATCTGTGCTGCAACCCCCCCTCCCAACACTGCGGATACAAACGTGCCGAGGAAGACTCACAGAAGAAGCGCAAACTGCAGAAGACAAGCAACTACCTCAAACTGGTTTTTACTTCCAACCACACATGCTTAAACCCCACCTACTTTATCTGGTTTTATCTGAGCTGCTGTATAATGCTTCCCTTTTAGTGCATTTTATAACCCTATTTTTCAAGGCACACTATCTCTTTTGATCAAAGGTAGGCAACTATAGCTTATCATTAAAACCCATTTTGCAGCTTTATTCTACTCCACTTGACATGCACCAGAAATATGCATCAAGTTACAATGAGAGCCAGCTTGGCCCCTTTGTTACAGAGAAAATTAATGAAAGCAATGAGCAATGCATGACATGCAGGTAACTTTTTAATTAGGATTTGAAGGTTCCCGATGCTTTGTGGTGCTTGACCCAAACATCTGATTAATTTCAAAATTTAATTCAGTTTAATGAGCTAATTTAATACCTGTGATAAGGGAAAAATGCCAACCTAGAACTATACTGTAATATAAATTAGAAGAAAAGTACTAGAAGAAAAATACCTTTCTACAGGGATGATCGCTTAAAGAGAACTACCTGCTGTTGTTTATTTTCAGGTTGAACCTCTGAAGTTAATTCAAAGAAGTGACCCTTCAGAGGCGTAATGATTTTTTAATGATCACATCAAGTATCTTCTTGTTTCTTCAACGGCTCTTCTGTAATACCAAGGAGTAGAAGTTCAATCACGGATGCGCGGGAGGCTGCATACCACAACCACAGTAAATTCATTAGAGTAGGAAATACACAGTATAGAGGTAACCATGAATTAAAAATGTAATTGAACATGTCCATGTGAAAAAAATAGCTACTGAAACAATTCATCCAAATACCACCACATATAAAATAATGCAAAATAGATTTTGCATAAAGCTCTGTGGCCATGCAAATGCTTGGACCAGAATAATTAAGGGGACAAAGCCAGGGCAGAAACACTTCCCTTGCCAACATTTACCTCATCCACATCTATGAAATGAGGACTTAATGCAACGTTAGCAAAACCAAACATTCTGCTTCCTTGCATCCCTAGTTGCCAGTTTCTAGACTGATTCAACATTATCCCTTCTCAGTTTTTTTGCCTCCTCATCTCCAAAACCCACAAAGGACCATCAGTATGAATAAACACATTTTGTCATTAAAATTAGCTGAAGCACGGTGAAGATGCAACGCACCTCTGCTTTAAGGAAGCATTGCCAAATTATTTATCAGGAACAAAACTCCAGGAGATCTGTTAGCAGTTGAGCAATATCTCCACTAACAAGGACTTTTTCCCCCCCTTTATGTGATTTCAAGCTGTTCAAATTTTCCCCAGAATTTGTAGTATTTTTTTCTTTTAGAAGTGAAGACATGGACAATAATCAATTAGGCAACTGAACTTCCTTTTCCTGAGACACAAGCTGAACATTTCATGCAAGCTACTAAAAATAAGTTTTACTTCCAGCAATGACAACTCCTCCCAGCTTAATCAAAGGAATAGCAATCACAGCCTAACGGGCTCTGTTCTCTACAGCATCTGAGTTGGAAAATTGGTAAGAGAAAATTCACTGCAGAGAAGAGAAGAATTTGCAAAGAAGTAAGGACCAATATATTTGGACTTAGTGTGCATCAATTTGATTTTACATGTTTCCACCAGAGAGAACGTGAAGTGACTTAGCTCTCAGTCTACAGCTATGGTATGAAATCAGTTTCTAAGGAAACAGGACAGAATCTGAGGGAACAAAATTTCTGGGTTTGTGCTGCTTCTGTAGCAAACACAGCATCAGCTGCAGAAGGCACATGAAGCAAAATCCCTCCAAAACAATTAAGGAATTGATTCTCGAGCATCCTGAACTAGCAATTTAACTAGCAACCTTGCTTGCGAGGCACACCCATCTGTTCGAGGAAGGAGAGCAGAGGTGTAAGCAGGATGCACACCCACTCACCACCAGTACCACCCTACTCCTGTCAACAACAGTGCAGGAAGAGACACTAAAAATAACCTATAATACAGCTGGCCCTTACTATAGCCTGCTCGTTCATGCATGCCACAGTGCCCCTATGACTTTTTAAAAAATCTGACTACCACATCTCACGTTTCCTCTTTCAGAGGGAAAACAAATTTTTAACCAGTGAGGCAGCAAACATTTCTTTCTTTCCAAGAACTCAAAGGGGGACAGGTAAAAGGTGCATATTTTCAGGACGGGTTTCTACACTATGAACCCCAAGCGGGTTTCCCTGCTGCAATGAGTACTGGACTGCAATGAGAGGGTCCCCCCAAGCCTCCCTGCCAGTGGGGCTGATGGCACAGGGCTGCTTCAGATGCTCTCCCCAGCTGCTGCTGTGACCCACGTGCAGGGATCGCACTCAGGATGCAGACGGACTCAAAGGGCAGCTACGCCAGGGAACTCCACACCATGAGGTCCTCCAGGCCAAAATAATTAGAATTCTTTTGAGAATTTAAAACTTCAGAGGTGCACTTCTGAAACTTTGAAATGAAACATTCCTTCTACCAATCAGCCACATAACCCACTGCTTAGCAATAGAGGTTGCACGTGTGTATGTGTCTGCAAGAGGCAAAACAAGTCTTGTTATTCATCATTCTCATGCCACAGCAAGACAGTTTCTTTCTGGGTATACACAGGGTTCTAAAGAAAAAAAGTTATTTTAAATTCACATTTCAAAATAATTCCAGGTCTCCTTTACATTCAATAAAAGCTGGACTGTGAATTGAAAATACAATCTTTCTAAAGCAGTTTCAATACAGGTGTTCGAGTGAGGCTAATTTCAACTCCAGAGAGAACACGCCTCAGTTTGCATACATGCTGGGTCGGTTTGGGCAGGGGCAATTGTTTTTGCACAGCTGTCTACTTTTCAAAAGGAAAACACCAACGCATGTCAAAACATCAGTGTTAAGAGCCTACTTCCAAAAGTGTTTGCCTGAAGACCAGCAGCCCAGAAATAACAGCCCATGCCTGAAATTCAGAATTCATTACCACAGGCCAAGATATTATTTCACTATGCTATTCCACTGCAGAACGCACGTCAATACCTATCTCTAGCTATAAATCAATGGAATCTACTTTAGGTAAAAAAAGCTTCAAAATAAATCCTTCTGACCAACCTCCCAAAATAACGATGCAAATGCTGTATCACAGATCATTATTACTTCAAATTTTTAAACCGCTGCACAGATACTCTGAAAGGAAAAGAAAATAAATGCCTAATTATACACATTGAATAATCCAGATAATGGCCTGCCACATGCATCACTCTGAATGCAAATCAGAATGATGGTTTTAGCTGTAAACACGATGTGGAAATGTCAAATAACTTTGATCTCATCTTTGGCAAGAACACGCTTCTTTAAGATACCATTCTGAATTCAATGGGATATATATATATATATATAGCATTTTTCCCCTGTTGAGTTTCAAAGCCTTTCCTTACAAAATGTACCCTATAAGATATTCCAAAAGAGATGAATAATCATATTTCCCCAAACAGAAGAATGCTGCCGCTTATGGCCTTGCTAAAAACACTAGAAGCAACAATACTTTGTTTATCACATTATTGCCGTTCAAGCAAAGCATGATTGTTTTTGTATTCAAAATGTCCATAAATGAAGGCTGTACTCAAAAATTCCCGTGCTGAGGAACACTTACTGCTTCAGAGAAAGGAAGAAAGGCACGTAACTAACTTCCCAGTGCCTGCCGTGGAAATGAGTCCCTAACATGCACTCCAGGCATGTTTAGCAGGTAGGATTTTCTTCATTTCAGACTATGCCTTTCTTACACAGCAAGCAAACCATGCAGAAATCGAGAGACATATGAAAGGAAGGGCTAAAACTGAACAGGTAGAAGTAGATGAGAATGCCCAGGTTAGACATGCCAGGGAGGCAGCAGGAACCACTGCCGTCCTCTTCGTGCCTGGTACTAGAGAAATTCCTTATATCGCTGCCCATGCTATAAGGCCAAATTTCAGCATGTGTTAAAACACATTTAAAGACAATGTTATTAAGGGGAGATTAGGCTTTTAATGAGACAGTTTGTTGTGGTTTAATCCGGCAGGCAGCTAAACACCACACAGCCATTCACTCCCCTGCAGTGGGATGGGGGAGAGAATAAAAAAAAAAAAAAAAGGGAAAAACCCGGGGGTGGAGATAAAGAGGATTTAATAGAAAANCAAAGTAAGTGATGCACAATGCAATTGCTCACCACCTGCTGACCGATGCCCAGCCAGTTCCCAAGCAGCAGACCCCAGCCAGCTTTTCCCCTAGTTTATACACTGAGCATGACATCATATGGTATGGAATACCCCTTTTGTCAGTTGGGGTCAGCTGTCCCGGCTGTGTCCATTCCAACTCCTTGTGCACCCCCAGCCTACTCGCTGGTGGAGTGCTGTGAGAAGCAGGAAAAGGCCTTGACTCTGTGTAAGCACTGCTCAGCAGTAACTAAAATGTCAGTGTGTTATCAACATTATTCTCATCCTAAATCCAAAACACAGCACTATACCAGCTACTAGAAAGAAAATTAACTCTATCCCAGACAAAACCAGGACAATATCCACCTGTTTTATTCTATACCATCTATGACATGCCCACATCTCACACTTTCCAATACATCCCAATTAATCACCACCACCACCTTTCCTGTATTTTCATACATATACACACAGATATCATTCCCTTAGTCTATGGGCCATCCCGCTAAAATGTCCGTTGAGTTTACTTAGTCTAAGACTTTGGGCTCCATCTGTCATAACAGTCCTTCAGGGCAGGAGAGAGGGTGTGTGGTGCTTAGTTGCCATCTGGGGTTAAACCATGACACAGTTCCACAGCTCAAGAAATTTAGGATATCAGTTGAAAAAGAAGAAATAAAGAATTTCAGTGGCTACATGATGACAGTAGCTATTTCAGGTATAAATGCAACATGAATGTCTATCTGCTGTATGGCACAGCAGTCTTAGCTTCCCCCCCCAGGCTTTGCTTTCTAAGACCTTTTGCCACTTACAGGTAAAACACAAGATACTAAATTTCATCTTGAGATTTTACTAGTTTTAAGGCATGAAGAAATTCTATAAAAATAACAATACATGAAAATAAATGCACAACTTCTTAAATGATAGATAATTGGAATAGATTCAGGGGTCAGTCCAATGAAAATACTGCTGCTGCACAGCTTGCCTGGTTGGATCACCACATTGAGACAAAAGACAGATCCTGTCAAGATATTGCTGCAATAGTTACTATAACAAAGTTTACTGATGCAATACTTGTTTGTCATTCACCATAGGGATTCCAGTTTTCCAAAGGGGAAAAAAAAAAAAAAAAAAAACAACCCAGGACCATTAAAACTACACATAAGTGTTACAGTCAGTTTACAGAAGATGTAACCAAGAACAATACCCAAATTTACTTACATTCAGAAGACAAATCCCTACTTTGATGAATGCCTGGACCATGCAAAGCTTCAGAAGATTGCTCAGTTTAACTTACTTTGCCACCAAAAGCAAGAGGTAATTCTTATGTTTTGACTCTGGAAGAGACTTCATTTCACAATACACAGGCCAAGCCTTCTCAAAAATAGAAGTTATCAGGGTATAAGAACATGACCAGTTAACCTTTCTTTCCCTTTCAGAAATCAAGGGTTTTTCTCTTTTTTCTCAGTTGAGACGGAACATTATCTGCATCTTAGTCAAACTGACTCACTCCCACAGGCTCCTCCAGAACACTTCTAGCAAAGCCCTTTTGGGAGGGGTTTGCTTTTCCTGCTTCAAAACTGTAAGCTGAAATTACACTCAAGTGTTCAGTTAGAACAGTACGAATGTAAATTATTGCTATGCAAAAAGGATGCTATTTAGTTTTATATCTTCCTCCCTCAAGAAAGGAAGGATGAGACCTCATTTGGTTTCGATTCCCCCCTCCCAGCTCTTGCAAAGTTAAATTAAACCATGCCATCCCCCTCCTCACCTCTCGGAGGTGCCTTTTGAACAAGATCCTCAACTTTGGCTAAGGGTATTTATTGTACATGCTTTGATCCCTTCAACAAAAACTACTTTAAAAAAGGGAAGAAAACATGCGCTGATCAAACAGCACACTACATAAAGTGGTGATGCAAGACTGCATGAGATATATGTCAAAGGCCAGCAGAACTAATCCAAGTCCAGGTCTAAGACAAAACTACTTCAAAAGTGTAAGATTTCCTGAGTACGTGCACCTCAGTCAATTTACACAAGCCCTTACGGATCTTTGCAACTCGCTTCTACTGCTAAACTCAAGGAACAACATAAATGGTCACTTTTATATGCTGCTTCTACAACTCTGCCACACTGAGAACTTGTACATCAAATTCAGTTAGAAAAGAGAGCAAAACTAGGATAGAATTAATTGACATCTTCAACTTGAGTCCAACTGTTGCACGTTTTAATGATTCAAGTCTAATCTTGAGGTTTTATCTAAGCTTTGCTTTTTACTCTTTTGTAGTAATATTTGCCTATTCAGATTGGGTTTGGAAATGTAAACAGAGACTTGTTACCTAGTTAAACAGAAATCCTACCCAGTGTAACATTATATTAAGTCAAGACGCTACTTAACACACCACCCATATTCTCCCCTCACTGTGTTCCCAGACATCTGCTCCTTCCTCATTTGCTGTTCCACTCAACAAGCTCTTGTTCCTTGTTCCACTTCTGTTTGGCAAAATGCACAAGTTTGGGTCTTTGTATGAAAACAACTGTAACTGCTTGACAAACACCTTAGGAGTTGCAAGTTGCAATAACATCTCATGAACTTTCTCCTGAGTTTGCATCAACCTTACTAGCTTACTAGCAAAATGTAGTCATGTAGTCAAGTTTCCTGGTTTAATTTTCCCCCTCCTCCTTTTTAAAACAAGATTATTCTCATCCTTAGAAACAGGAAGTCATTAAGCTCAAAATGTTTATACTAAATGAAAACATACATATTGCCATGACTGCTATTCAGTGACTATTGGGTGGTCTCAATATGAATCCACTTTCTGACCAGCAAGTGCTTCTCTTGGAGAAATTATCAAAGCACGGGCTCAGAGAACAAGGATTGGAAAGGTATAAACAATCAGCTATTATAATTACAGTTCAGGATTTTTTTTTTTTTTTTAAGACTTACCATACTCACAAAAGCCTCCCAAACATCTGTTTTCAGTAAGTATTTAAATAAATGTTTTCCCCAAATTATATCGGAAATTGGCTAATGCTGTACGTTTCTTGGGATGAGGTCAGTAATGTGCATTAGTGCAGCGTCTTTGTTGCAGTAATTAGCATGTTTATTTGTGCCAGAGTGTGGTTGAAGAGGTAAATTCATAGCCCACTGGCATCCTCCACTGATAACCTTCAGAACACCATCTGCAACTGCCTGTGATCAGTGTCTCCAACGTGCCAACTTCTGGTCATACTGTTCTTATTCATAAACTCCTAAACCATTTCAAGTTTCCTCTTAAGTTTGACAAGCATTAAAGAAAAAAAAAAAGAAACCTTCAATTTAGTACTTTGATAACAACACATTAATGCATGGCCCACAAAGACTTCCCATACACAGAAGATCTGACTCTCCCCAGACTAAGAGAAAAATCTGTCACTCATGATTCGAGATTGTTATACTAATCCAAATTTACCACAGCTCGCCTTTTGCGGTTACAAATTAGATTCCAGGAGAAATCAAACTCCAGTCCATCAGCACAAATTTTCAATTGCTTTTTCAACACCATCTGTCCTTACTACAGGAAAATGTACTTCCTCCCAACCTCAAGATTTTAGTTATTAAATAATATTTGGAAGAAGGGAAGAACTCTCTTCTCAGGAGAGAGCTGCAAAGCAGTTCCTCAGTAATCATGAGCACTTTCAGGAAACTTGAATGCTCTTGCAGCAGGCCCACTTGCTTCCCGTGAAAATGCAGTGTTCAGAATTATCTGGAGAGATCTTCCAAAGTGCTGAGAACATGATTTCTGTGCATTTTGATGCTCTATGAATCATCAAGAACAGAACATGAAGCCAAGAAACAGTAAAACATGCACATGTACAAACAACAAATAAAAGCTGCTAAGACTAATATTAGACCTACCAAAATATATCCTGAACATATCAGGAAGAGACCCACAGGAACTTACACATTATGCCACTTCCACATGAGACTCTTTACTCTTGTTTGGACCCACAGATCAATATGAATGTCAGGAACTAATAAAGCTAGCAGCACAGATCAGCTCTCCAGAGACCAGCCACATCTGTTCAGCAATGCCAAGCTGCCAGCTGGACAGAGTCCCAAAAGCCTTTAAAGGGTCATCATGCACAGCAAAGGCTTGTACTTGGCTAAAAGCCTTTTAGCCTAGCAACTAAAAAGGTAATAGGTATTCTGTTAATTACATTAAGTAATTAAGTCACATTTAGCTCTGTTAATTAGGATGCCTAATTTTAAAAGGTCTAATAGCCACAGTATTTAAATTCCTGTTTTGTTCTGGTATTGCAACAAAAAAATCTATTCTAAATCACTGTCATCCTCATGACTGAGTCAAAAAAAAAAGTTATGCTGTTAACAGGTAAGCTAATCAGCTGAAATGGAAAGAGTCAATGAAAGCATTACTTATTGAATACTGCATATTCTAAGCAACTTTAATGTATGAATTATCAATTTAAAAAATCCAAAATGAAAGACACCCTGGATCTCAGATGAGACCGTTGACCGCACAAGGATATTTTATCTAGGTACAAATCGTCAAAACATTCTTTCCTTGTGCACATTTGATTGAAGCCTGTTAAGGGAAGAAATAAACCCTACAGTAGATGACATTTGCCTCCCTCCCCAGTATGTCCCTCACTGACACACAAGGTCTTGCAGGGCATAAAAGCTCCCATCAAGTTTTTGACAGAAGCAGCTATTTCTGAAATAACTGCCTATTGGCCTATATGGCAATTGCTCCTTCCAAATACCTCAAAATCAGGAGTACAGTACTGTACATGCTCGGTTAAACACTGTTTCATCTACGGCTTCTTCCACAGCTGCAGGTGGCCCAGCTTTCATGTGGGAAAGACACAGCTGACACCCTTAAATGCCTTGGTAGGCATGTGTGAAGAGATCTGTTGTTTAGGATTACAACAGCCGAAACCCCACTGTGTAGCTTCCCCTGCCCCAAGGACATGACAGTCCCAATACTCTTTTTATTACAAGAAATCACGCCTCTGATGTTCGTAAGCTGTTTCCAATTCTTATCTTTAGGCTGATTCCCAAGTTGAACCCAAAGGGTGAAGCCAGGCTGGACCTCTTCACAAGTCCCACAGACTCGTTTTGTAAGTGAAGAAGCCACTTCTAAGAACGTAATTAAGATCAACCTCCTGAAAATAGTCTGAACAATTCATGCGAACAACTGCTGTGCAGTCTATTTTATTAAAAGTGAATCATTGCTCCCAAATTTCACTCATAGCAGTGAGCTGTACCAGGGGTTTGCTACCAGTCCTAAAAGGCACCATGCCTGTGAAGGTTTGTCACTGCACAGTATTGCTCTTTCTGACCCCATGCAATGCTTCAGAAGCACTACCAGCACTGCAGGGCCACTACAGGATGTGGGACACTACCTATGAAGGCACCTGGAATTATTAGCCCCCATTTGATTAGCAATTCAGCTAATAATAATTTTATATCCCTTTAAGGAGGGCTTATTAACCACACTACACAGTACCCCGGACCAGCCATCTGGAAATGCAGGAGTCATCTGCTCACCTTTGTAATCTGCTGTAAAGTTTTTCAGATGAAGATGTATTTCATCTTGTGGTGCTATATAAATAAACAAAGTATTACAAACAATCATTTTTATCTGACTGGGGTTACATCATATGGTTTGCTTTCTTTATGAAAGAAAACACGTACATAAAGTGCAACCAGATGCTGTTGGCAGAGAATCGATTTAATATGGACTCATTTCTAAAAACATGATTACAGATGTGGCCTACATCTTGAACCCAATGTTTAAGGAAAAATTCTCTCTATGTATAATCATTTCACTTGCCTTGTATGTTTTCTCTAAGTCTCTTAACTCACAAAAAATGTTTCCTAGAACTAAAAAAGTTACACACCCTCCCCTTTCACACATCCACCACAAAAATAATTCAAGGATACCCTTATCAAAGAAAAGCTGAACACGTTACTGAGGGAACACTGCTTTGTAGCAGCTCATTGCTATACGAGCTGTGAGAAGGCAACATTGCAGGTTAGAACTAAGTCTAGATTGGGTTTCTTTACTACAAACAATGCTTATCTAGGACTGCACCTGAGTTGTAATTTGATTTTCAAAGTACAAAAATAGTTACTACAACTCTGCTAGTAGGACTGGAGAAACTACAACTCTGCTAGCAGAACTGGAGACACTTTATTATTTTTAGTGTTTTGAGTAAAAAAACAAAACAAAAACAAAACAAAAATCATCTGATACCTACCCAAGTTTTCGATCACTAACACCACCCTTAAAATCTCTTACCAATTTATAGAGCTCTCAGTAAGGTAACTCAAATATATGATAAAGATTTAATTGGTGTGCTCTAGCATTGCTTAGAACATAAAAGGTAGTTTAATTCTAATAAAACCCCAATCAATCAACAAAATGAATAGAAATAACAAGTAAGTTTTAAATTCAAAATTAGTAAAGTCTGAATAAGAAGTTGGTTCTTTCATGCTTGCTGATTTATAAAATCCTATCAACTTACCTCAAGAAAGTTTGAATAAAACTCAAACTCTTTTCAAAACAGGACAGAAACAGCACAGAAAGACTGACTGCATCATTCCATATCTAAACCCAAATGGTTCATGGTTACTGAAGTTATTGCCTTGGAAATGTATTTATCGAACGAATTAAAGTACTTGAAGCTAGGTTAGTTAACTACCAGTGACATCATTTAAAATCAACAGTTGAAAAGAAAAGAATCCCCTTCCCCAAATTATCTTTTGATTGGGCCTTTGAAAAATAAAACTAAATAACTCTTTCAGAGGACATCACCACTTATGACCACCTACATTTATTGGTAAAGCTCAGGTATTTGATTAATCTAGATAATCTTTTCCAAGGAAGGTATTAAAAAGGTCATATGAAATTATGAAAAAGTTGAAGAACAGAAATCAAAGCAGGGAAAAGTCCTATTTTCACCGAAGAAATACAGTGTCAGATGATGTGACCAGAGCTTCAGTTTTAAAATCCTCTCACGACCAGCCAATTTCTAATCAACAGGTACATAACTGTATTTGCTTCTGGAGGCAGGAAGACCGGACAACTGGATTTTTTCCACAACTATTTAAAATGTCCCAAGTGACCTTTAACAAGAACTTTAAACATTCATTGCATCTGAACTGAGCATAATTTTCAACAGGATTAAATATATACATACATATATATATATATATAGTTGTATCAACACTGTCTTTTGTGGTGGAATTAGATTGATTTAAAATGCGATTAGACCTAGTGGCTTGTTCAGAGAGGAAACTTTGGTGAGGATGAATAAACAAGGCAATCTGAGCCCAGAGGTGAGCAAAGCACTTGTTTCTGCTCCACAAGGAAAAGGTTATTTCAGTGAGAGAGCGTCCAAGCACCGAGGCTCAGCTATGCACTCACCCAAGCGTTTCCAGCTACTTTGGTTAGGGTAGGTGATGCAGGTGAGCAGTTTTGCCCACATGCAGTCTATCTACACGGTGCTTAAAAATTACTTCCAAACTTCAACTGCTACAGCCTCACTTAAAAAAGAAGAGCCCTGCTGGGTAGGTGCACTTACCTACTTTTTATAAACAGCAGCCTTGCTAGCAAAGCTTGTTCTTCAAACATAGAAGAAACCCCAATTTGAGAATATTTTGATTTGACTGATTCTGAAGCCTACCTATGGATGGGGGGTAGGAGAAACAAACGAGATGTGTGTGCATTTGTTTATTTTCTTAAGAAGGAAGACAAAAAAATTGAACTGCTTGAGAACCCAAAACATACAGGTGGTTTCTGGACACATTAATAAATCAATGGCAAAACCTTCATTCATTTGCTAGGTGCCAACTATTTCACATGAAGGGTTTCACTGTCCCCAGAAAGGGTGAACACCAGCATCAGTATGGGATAAAATATCTTAAAAGCAGAAAGATAACATACTGCAGCATTTACACAGCTTCTATTAAAAAGTTTACCAAAAGAAAAAAATCTCACAGCCCAAGTCTTCCCAGAGGTTAAGTCAATATGCAGATGGGATATTTAAATATGACAGCAATCTGAATAATGACATGAGAACTAAACAGAGAATTGTTATCTGGGTGTTAACGGCACAGAGCCGAGAGGACCCACGGATCCAGGCCCCACTGCACACAGAATTTGTATGCAGGCATAATAACCTAAGTGTGCTATTCACTACTCTACCGGGGTACCTTAATTGCCAGCCAAGGTTGAGTTGTGTTTGCCTTCTTTTAAGGCTTCCGGCATTCACAGAGTGTTCTCCAGAAAGCAATTCAAAGCAGGGATGTGATTAAGGGGAAAGCCTCAGCTGGCCGAGCTGCATGGTGTGAATACCTCCTGCCTTTCCGCTCCCTTACAGACCGAGCCAAAGAAAGATGCTGTGGCTCAAGAGAAAGTCTCAGTAGCTGTGCATCCAAGTCCAGTGCAAACTTTCCCCCATAAGATGCTATAAGGAAATCATTGCATCTCACAACTGAGATAGTTCTACTTTTCTGCTTTTATAACCCCCCCGAACTATCAAATACGCTAAAGAGAGCACTCTAATTAATTAGAAAGCTGCACAATTGCACACTTCCGGTCAAGTCTGTGCTAGTTCAGTTTACCGCAAAGAACAAACAACTAGAAGATCCGATTCTCTTACACTAAATCATGTCACTCAGACCTCTCAGGAAACTTAATTTCACACAACTGCAAGATAAACAAATAATTTGAAGATATCAGCTGTAACCTTTTATGTTTTTCACACCGAGTTACACAACCTTGCAACCCTCAAAATCCACATGCTCCTGTAGATGACTGATTTTACAAGGCATCCATACTCATCTCGCCTCTGGTCAGAAGCGGACATTGCAATAAGTCTCTAGACAGACAAATCCTACTTTTACAAATGCTTTAATAATTTAGGCACTTCAGGGCAAACTTTTTTTCTTTCTTACGTAATACCCCTTGCTGTAATCCACAGAAATATTTCCAAAAGTTTATCCTTGGGGCAATATGTAGTTTTACCCCTTCTGTCAGCTTTCCTTTACCATCAAGGAGAATCCTATTGTACCACATGCATATTATAGTACAAAAAAAAGACTAAAAATGCTGTGTTCATTAAATTTGACCATAATGTACAGTGCTAATGCACTGCGAGTGCTAATCTCAAATCACCTACAGCTTTTTGCTCCATGAGGAATCCAGTTTTCACCTTCCAAAGTGCTACACCATTAGCCACTGTAAGGGCTTACATTTTTACCAGAGAGTGGCTTCTAACATGGGTAGGAAAGACATATGGATAGAAAAGGAGTTAAAGTTATGCAGTTGAACCTAAATAAGAGAATGAACATTAGGAAAGTTTCTCCTAGATTTCTATGAACAAAGAAGTCGATAAGGTATGTTGAAGAGCATGTGCAGAAATAGATGGGGAGAGGAAACAGTTTTGTGTATTGGATATGATTCAATTGTTGCACCCAATTTCACCAATCCACAGACACAGAAATTATTGAGAATAACAAGGGGGGAAAAGTACCCCCACAAAATTCTAAAAAGAATTAAAAGGACATTAAAACAATGGCTACAGTTTTGACTTCATCAGCTTTACTGTGGTATCTATTAGTTTGTAAATGCCAAAGCTAATACTATGTTTTTTTTCCTCCTCCTCTCTCATTGAGAAGTATCTGCAGAAAATTGCAGTACTGCACACTCTCTACCCTGAAAGACCAATGTTCTGGCATAGCAGAGGCAGTAAGAAACAGATTCAGCATCATTCCTCTTCTGGCAGTGCTCAACATCAGAGAGAGAGAAAGCCACTGCCACACTCTGTCTTCTTGCTTCATACTCTGTTTCTGGCTGAGAGGCAGAGTCATTTGTTTACAGAATCTCTCAGCAAATTTGCTTGCATCCTGAAGTACATTTTGATGACTCTATCCCTATTTTAGCATATTGCAACTAATAATATTTTATAACTGTAGTAGAAGGCGAAAGATACCATTAACAGCTAGCAGACAGTTGCAGCAAGTCAAAGGCAACAGCAACGAAGGTCAGGTACTCACTGTGCCAGAAAGGAGCACTGCTTCTCACCAAGCACAAGCTGAATGCTTGGAACAAGGTTTCAAGAATCTCAGGCACAGCCAGATCTATTATACTGTCTTCAGTTATAATCCTTTCAGTGAATCTGGATGTCTCCTGTTGAATTTACTGCTCTAACGGCATTTGAATCAAAGAGACTTCCTGAGTAAGCCAGAATTCAGGATAAATCCATGAAGATAGGATACAGTGATTAAAAGTATTGCCCAAATCGTCTGCTATTGGTCTTTCAGTTACTTCAGGCACTCAAGCTGCCTCAGTTTTAAACTCTGCTTAAAGCAAAATGAACAAACGCCCATAAAAAAATTTGATGGAAAATCCAACATCAGCCAAATCTGGCATTGTTTGTTTCAGTTATATAGAATCATTATGTCCGGTCCTTGGATCCTCTTTATTATACCCTCATTTCCCCTGACTGAAGAAACCTCTGTAACAGAAAACCCTCAGGAGCCATAATTTAACAAAGGCAGCATCCAAACTTGATACAATGATCATATGAATGAAGCCAGTAATCTGGGTACGGTTAGAGTTTTAAAAAAAAAAAATTCCAATGGACAAAATGAAAAACTACATTTGATAATAAATCTTCTTTTTATGAGTAAGCTTAATACCCTTCCTCTTGGTACAAGAATGTAATAGTCCTCCTTGCCAAGAAACAAAAAAGGAAAGAAAACCCACACAGAACAAGAACCGTAAGAAACGAAATAAACATCAGATACACATAGTATTTTCCAAAAGTTTTACTTTTTTTTTTTTAAATATGGCCTATATCTCATTAACCAAGACTCTTTAAGAATACCAGTGCTTGAAATGAGTCTTCAGAAAGGCAGCAGAAGGCAAGAGCCAAACCAGGGCTGGGGTGAGATGAGACAATTGCATGGGAATTACCAATGAGCTCCTCCACATGCTTTACTATTACGAGAAAGCAACAGCCTACATGTGTGCAAGCATGGCAGTCACAGACAGACCCCGGGCTGGTAGAGTACGCACACTACCTTTTTCCTACAGAAATCAAATGGCTGAGATCCCAAAACTACTGAACTTAGATGAGGACGGTGTTTGCACCCAACCCCAGACGCCACTGTTTTGACGATCTGAGCAAGAGCAGAAGTGCTGCTACTTCTGTTTGTCCGTTTAAAAGATGCCCAGCACAACAAGCTCTCTCTGAAGCCATTTGGCTAACCACGTTTAAAATTCAGGGGCTCTGTGTTGGTTCATCTAACACCGAACTACTACCAACAGAACACAAGTTCACACTGGGGGCGATACACGCAACAGGCAAAGTAATTTTCAGAAGCTCTTTCTGTTGAAGTCAGGATCAGGTCGTCCAATGCGCTGACACAGCCAGAGCTGTTATTTTTAAACACAGCCATAGTCTATTTAACTAAAGCATCTTTACTCTGACTGAGCCAGTATTACTTTGATAAGACCCCTTAAGTATCTACACTAAAGCCTGCATATCACATCAAACAAAGAGAATACAAACTTTTGAAGACAATGCTTCATTGCAGCTAGGAAAAGAGAAAAAAGAAGAGGGAGGTCCAGGAAAAAGCTAGAAGGACCCAGCACTGAAGACCATAACGTGCTATCTGCAGGACAGCTATTCACATTGTGAATTTGTATCATTCACCACCTGCACAGAGGCTAACTGGAACGATTTCAGTCAACTTAAACAGCAAACAGCTTTCTGCTGTTGGAAACCCAGCATTACATTTCTAAAACAATTCTTCTGCCAAATTTGTTGGTAGCAACACTGGGTTTTCTTACACATCATTTAACTGATGAGAACCTAGATGGAAGGAGAAGAGAGGCAATACCATTTTCAAAGGCATGTAAGAGACTACAAGTTATAGTTACACAACATTTTGGGAGGCGGGCTGACCTACGCTAAACAACTTATTTGTATACATTTTCCTCAATGTAATTCTTACTTCTTTATATATAAAGTTGTCTCATAAACATACGCATAAGTTCATTACTAGAACCAAGGGCAACCCCATCCTTTCCTCTCACCAACGAAATGATTTGGTATGTTCCTGAACATATAGACACTGTGGTCTACCTGACACAATGAAGTTTTCCTATGGCAGTATTTAACCTCCATTTCTTATACATAACTATGAAATAGAACCAAAAAAATAAGAGCAGCAATGGTACAACTGTTCAACAGTGAAAAACCTTTTTATTTTGTAACAGAAGATTCAGTTGTGCGTCTTGTGCTGTGCACATATACTGCAGGCTCTGAAGACAAGGGAAAGCTGTTACAGAAAGCAACCCCAAGCACCCGACACCTCCACACCACCCAGGACTGTCACTCACTCGCAGTCTCATGGAGCTGGGATATGGGTATGTGACATGTGAGCCAAAGAGCAGCTCAGCCCAGCATGCTGAGACTATTTTAATTAAAATAATTTCAAAGTCTACATAGTTTCTCCAAAATGTTGTATTTATTGCAAAGAGTCTCCCATTAAACATGACCATTCCCCCTCAGATTTTGAGAGTACTGGGAAGGTAGGGGGAACCTTGTAATCTAGTGGCTGCCACATAGTGTCACAAAGCCTAGAGAAATGGCTTTTTCATCTTTACTTTCCTACAAACAAGTCCCCTTGCAGAAGGCTCAACTCACGAACACCTTCCGCTTACATTTTCACATTGCCTCCCACTACTGCAGGCAGGACCCTGCAGAGCTGTCACCACTGAAGAATTAAGGGGCTGGAGTCAACCTGAAGCTCGGCACTGACAGTCCCCCATCTCCCTACTCCCCCCTTTCCCCACAGGTTCTCACCACTGCCTTCAACAACTCACACCCACTCCAGTGCTCGTTCAACCCTCTCTTGAGCTAATTCAACTTAAAGAGCACTAATGCAGACAGGGGGTAGAGGAAGTATTCTGCTGCAATTCACGGTGAATTGCAGAAGTTCAGCGAGCTGCAGGGCTTACACAAGAGAGGATGGGGCAGGACCACACAGCCAGGAGGGAAGAGCAGGATGTCCCCTTTAGCTTGGTTGTAACATACAACCCAAATATTTTAATCAGATGGAAATCAGAGTACTAGAGAGGAGGGACTGTATTAAAGAGGCAATTATATTTATTGGAACAGTGACATGCAGACTTCTTATTTGACTGGGTTCTTAAATAGGATTACAGGCCTTTAATTTGTTTCTTTAAATGGGTTTTGGAGACAGAGAGTAACCCAAAAAAAGTTTAGAGAGAGGGTGGAATAACCTTGGAGGGAGTACACTACATTATGCCATGTCAACCGTAATAGTTTCCCCGGCACATATATGCTAGTACACATTCTTCAAGTTAACTAGTAAACAGAAGACTCATAAAAAAGAATTACTTACACTATGCATTTGCACATTGTAACCAGTAATTCTGCAGCTTTAATTTCATCTTTGAACTATCAGTTATATTGACAAGTAACAGTGGTAGCAGTGTATATTACAAAAGGAATAAACAAATGACCTTTATCTAACTTTATTAAAGTAATAAAAGGCAGACTTTTTTTTAAACTTTCTTCAAAGAGAGTTTTATAGCTAACTACCAGCAGGGTGTGGACTGAAGCTAAAAAACTTTGAAATAGGTCCCTGTGAAATCTGAAACCAAAATACAGCAAAGGTCACCCCTCTGTGAAGAACCGTCTTGTCTGTACATATACTATAAGCAGAGCTCTGTTAGCTCAGCCTCAGTAATAATGTAATTCAACTTACCCCCTGGGAATAGCAACAACATCAGGTTTCTACTACAAAGATAAATTTACTGCACACAATACCTGTTGCTATACCTTTACAGCATGTTTGATATTAGCCAGACACTAGTGTTACATGGTATATCTCAAGCTTTTTTTCTTGTTAAAGGCTAACCCAGATTATAAATATGACATTGTTATTCTTACTCCCGCCATTAGCTAATTCTTTTTAGTCAACATTGCACATACAGTAGTATATACTAGCCAATATTAATAGGAAAAGAAGCAATACCTCTGATTTTTTAAAATTTTTAGTATTTTTCCCCCCTAAAGGAGAGGATTTCAACCCTTTTCAACAAGGAAACAGAGAATCCTTCCAGTGGAGAGACAGGATCTCCTAACACAAGTATTGGGACAATAAGACTACTATACTTTGTTCTGTCTTTTAGGTTCCTGTGAAACTGTTCACAGACCCAAGCTTAGAGACAAGTGCCATATAGCAACTGAGGTTCTCGAAAAGGGTTGCCCATATGCACATTGCTCTGCAGATACGTATGCGCTAGGCAGTCTATTTTTCCAGTTATAGGAAAAGACCAGGCTGCTGAAGCTGCTGGCACTGCAACCACTGGGTGAGCTTGGGCTCCTGCTCGCCTTGCCTACAGAGCAGAGCGCTCCTACCTCCTGCGTCTCCACTCAGAGCTCTCCTTGCCTTTCGCTCTGACTTATGTCATATGTGTTTGCCAACTGAGGAGAGATTTGGCAATCTTCACATCTAAGCAAAGATTTCACAAAGCGTAGGACCAAAACGTTGACCGCCCCTGCTGGATGACACTTCTCTGGTATAGAAGACATCCCACCGCCCTTAATGGTCTCCATTGGCCACTTTGGGTCCATGGCTGAAGACACGGTGTCTTGATCCAGGCAATTGGAGAATTTCAGACTTAAGACATTTTGAAGGACACAGGATCCCACCTGGCAATACATTAAAAGTCACTCGATTTGATTAGAAGCACTGACATGCAATAAACCACTCGCATTAGGAACGGCAAGAAAAAGAACATTTTCTGTTGACTAGACAGCAAAAATTTCCATTTTGAATGGTGTGGTGCTTGGGAAGAACTACGCAGTCTTTGAAATCTAGCCCTTAACCAGGAGTTGTACTTAGGGCATGTAAAATTAGGGACACTCCTGTTTAAAAACATCTAAGCTTGAGCAAACACACACAAAGAGCATGGCATGTATGCAACAACCATTTAAACAGGAAGCAGTATTTCAATTTTCCCCCAAGTGCTTGGCTCACAGGAAAACATCTGATGTAAAAAGGGAACCCACACTGCCCCTCTGCCACCTAAGGGCAAATTATCCAGGCACCTATAAAAAAAAACCCTCCTGATGTTTTACAGCTTAAACATTTTATAAAGTTAAACTGAGTTGTCTTGAGTTCGCATGCTTTATGTTATTTGATATGTTTTAACTAGGAAGCTACCTGGATTCATTTCAAGTTTTTTTGTTGGTTTTTGTTGCTGGTTTTTTTTTTTTTTTNCTGTTTTTGAGTACAGACTCACTCATGCTAGCACTACACAGATGTATTCAATCTCTTTGCATGCTGCAAAACTATTTAAACAAAGTTCAAAACAGAGGAAAAAAGGAGGGGGAAATCTGACTGCCAGACCACTGGGTTTAGTTTCTGGGTTTTTGTTTTAAAAACCCACAAATTTCAATGTACTTGCAAGTTCCTCTGCGCATTTCTTATTTTTGCTCGATACCAGACCCATGATTTTGATCAGGTTGATAAGGAACAAGCCAAACACATAAAGAAGGCTTTGCTGGTTACAGGCATACTTTGCTTTACAAAACGTTGTACTAGCCATTATTAAAGCATGGATCACAACTTCATTTTTCTTCCTCAGCTGCTCAGGATTAAAACTTTGCAATAAAAATATTTATGAAAATTTGACTGAGCGATCTACTTCAGACACTTTGTCTTAGAAGATGGAGTTTTTTGTTCCAAATCATGCACATGCAAAGGTAACCGCCAAGCTCTCCAACTGTGTCACTCCAGTCCTTAAGCCGTTTAACACGGAACATGCACGTGTCCTTTCAATGCCAAGTCAGCTACACGTCAAAGACAAACAGCTCTGGATAATCTATCTACAACAATCAGCATGTCAGTAAGAAATCTAATTTATAGTCAGTATTATGTCCATTGATGGGAATGGAAAGAGAAAAAAAAAAGAAGAAAAAATCAACACATACCCACAGATTCTTTCACAACCTCAGTAATTTTAGGAATAAGAAAACTATACAACCTTTGGTGTGAAAATACACAGTTTGCCCTAAGAGACAACAGCTTCCATTTAGTAAATGAATTAAAAACCATGAACATCTTCTGCTTTCTACCCTGACAGCTGGGTCAAAAAAAAAAAAATATTGAGTCATCAGAAGAGTTTTGCCTTTGCATACACTTTTACACAAACAGGCATTTAAATACAGCTGCCATTGAAAGCCAGAAATTGTACAGATTAACTGTGAACATTACAAAGACAATTGCTCCTTAACTGGGTATTCACTACAATGCTTCACATACGCTCAAGATCTGAAACAGGATCATGGGCTTGTTGTAGGCACTATCACAATTTAATCATGATAACAGAAATATCTATTTGATTAGTTGTTCATTTATTATGGCAGTAATACTACATAAGAAGGGATAATGTTGTATTCAGTTAATACCTGGTACTCCCATGTTAATTTCATACACAGTTTCTTGCACCCTAAATTTCAGCACCATGATAGAAATTGCAGATAATACTGCTAAAAACAATCATAAGAGAATACTTGGTCTTACCCTCCACAGGCTACTATATCATGCAATCTCCAAATAAAGTAAGAATTAAGTTTTTTGGTTTGGTTTTGGTGGTTTAAGATGCACAGCAAATATGGTAGGTTGTCTGGTGTGTAGCAATAACTAGTATACTAAGAGAGAGCTGGCTTAAATTGTGTTTTACTCCTGTTTCAGCATTGACCAGGAGCCTGAAGAAATTGTTATGCAATTCATTAGCACTCCCAAAAATAGTTGTGTATCTGAATCAGGAAAACAGAGGTACTTGCGAGGTCACTACTTTTGTGTCATTGTATTCGGTTCTAGACAGAGCTGGATGCACTGCCTAGTATTGTGTGCTCTTTCCGTCCCAAAATTCTATTTTCAATTTCAACTAATTTTTCATACGTTAGGCTGAAGGTTGCCTCTGCTAAGTGTCTGCTAGATCTGAAGTATCTGAGCC
The DNA here is from genome assembly GCA_013389945.1 of Fregata magnificens. Classification (NCBI taxonomy): domain Eukaryota; kingdom Metazoa; phylum Chordata; class Aves; order Suliformes; family Fregatidae; genus Fregata; species Fregata magnificens. Next base: position 352,218 of record WAAD01042327.1, read on the forward strand.
AAAACACTTCTCTTCCTGACACGAGGGTTCATAAGTATACTTTCCAACACTATAGTTTAATTTTCATTTTTAAATCCAAAAGGATATTTTCTTTGGAAAGCACTACCCAGCTTTCAAATACTTGTCTTTGTAGCCTTACTGATGATGCTGTTTATAAATACAGAGTTTTTTGTATATAAATCCATAAAGACTAAAACATCATATGGGTTGCTAAGGAAGTACTGGGATACCGGATTATATGAAACAACTTACGTTAATATCAGCAACCTCTCTGAACCCAGCCAACTTATAATTTTCATTGATCTAGAAATTATGTGAATCACACAGACAACTTCAGTATCAAATCGCTTCCACAGCATTCTGTCAAGACTTCTAGAGCTGTCAAAAAAGCATTTCTTCAACAAAAGCCAGTCCACATTTGGAGGGGGGAAAATACGCATATATATATATTTCAAATTATATTTTTCCTTTCTTGTTTTTACTGTATTAGAACAAGTAAAGCAAGCTTTATCCAATAAGTAAGCTTTTCTATTCATGCACTCTGTTTACCATCCAGAAGGACATGCACAGGAACACTTGGTTGGGTGGTAGGCACCCTGCTTCCAGAACTGACATTTACTGTGCATCTGCAAACACAAGATGCAGATCCAACTGGCCTCTAAACTATGTCATATTTAGTGTAATAACTATGTATGATATGTTTAGGAATGCTTGTTTTCTACAAAAAACCCACATCATGTAATAATTAAATACATGCAACAATAAAAAAAATCTTGAGACCAATTATTACAGTTATAGATGAAGATAACAAGCACAGATTTTCAAAGCAATTCAACACAATCCTCTTACTTTGGCCAACACAGCAGATAGTTCAGCTCCCAACTGAAGTGCCAGCAACTATTAACACCAACACTGTGCTAGGTATTCATTCAGGGCAGCACAGTGACAACGAGAGCAGCAGCAATTTGCCATCAACACTTTGGTATTCAAGATTGCCACGTACTTCAGCTGGAGAAGTAACTTCAGGAGGTTCCAACTGCACAAGGGAAAAGGGATTTACCAGCTGATAGCTGCTGCAGGTCAAGAAAACACAACATGAAAAGCTACAAAGCAAGCTGGAGCTCTCGCACCAGTTTGCGATTTACTGATCTTCACCTCAACCTGCTAACTCACATGAAAACTACCTGCTACTTTGGTGTCACTAGGATTTTAACACATTAAACAATACGAGGCAAGAAAAGAGTTTCTTCCTAGCCAAGACCAGAACAATGAACAAGGCTATTATAATATTTCCCTAATTAGCACTTTGTAACAGCTGATTGCATCCTTGTCAAGCAGAATTGACATTACTACCATAAGTCCTAACTAAATCACTAATACCTACATCACATTTACCAAACTGTGAAGGTCCAGGGTGGGGAAAAACAACCAGGAGCCATCACCCTCACACTGAGGTCTGAAGCTCTCAATCCTTCTTTCACCATCTAACTTTTCAATGAATACGAAGAAAATCTCAACTTTTTAGTAGTAAACATTTTCCAGTTCACTGATGATTTTGAAGTGACACCCCCCCACAGCCTAGATTAAGAGCATGCCATAACTAAAGATACTTTCTCATCTAATCATATTTATTAAAATTGATTTGTCTTAACTAATAATCCAGACCACAAATTATCCACAAAACAGCCATGTACTTGCTAAGATATCTGTAAAAGAAATACCTCAAAATCTCATGTGCGATGATGTACAATGACTTGCATTATCTTGAATACGGAAAAGAAACAAAAGTGTTTCCCCATATGCCAAGTGACTCAAAGCTAATATAGGAAGCAGAGTAGACTCTGTGGCAAACAGATCTAACATTAACACACGATGAGTAAGTTACTGCTTGTTCCCTACGGGTCAAGTAGCTTTTATTCATCTTCATCTGCCAAAAAATGCTACACAAAAGAAAACTACCTCCCAAGAACCCTACCAGAAGCCACACCACCATCTACCCCCATCTCTCATACGGCAACCAGCATTTCAAAACATAGCTTGAAGAAAAGCCTGTGATGTAATGGGAAGCAGTGTTATTAAATAATATAGATTGCATTCTTCTAAGTCAATACCAAAACAACGACCAACTCAGTTTTTGAAACAGCAGCACTACGAAAATGCAAAATTGATTTACAAGGGAAATAATAGCCAGAGGTTGCTATGGCTGCTAAAGTTACAGGACATTTTTTTAAAGAAACAAAAATTTTTATCCAGTTTAAAAAAAGCTAGCAAAGGCAATTTTATGCACCAGCTCAAAGTCACACAAGTTACTCTCCTAAATTAAAACTGGTTTTTTTTAAAGCATTATCATTCCAACACCATCCACAGCGTGGCAAGGATGTCTGTTGCAGTTTTAACTAGCAACAATGATTTTAACAAGGGAAAACACTAGCAGCCTTCTGCCTTCTTTCGTTTCAGTTTTTGATCTGTGAAAGATTCCACTTACAAAAGGAAACAAACTAACATTGGCCTGTCTTAAAATATTTTTCATTTTTCCTTTCTTACATGTTAATTTCTGATGATTTTCATGGCAAATAGTGTCTTACGCCAGGTCATTTGGCCTGTAACAGGTTGAGCTGAACAAAAGCAGGCAGCCCCATGTGCAATGTCACCTCTAACATCACATGCAACAGGGACAGTTTCAGCAGTTACACTGAACCCAGCTCGGTTCATTCCAGCCCTGTCGAACAACCGACGCTCATTTCATAACCAGCAAAGGGTTGACAGAAGAGCTGCAGTACACCTCGCTGACCGATGGTGAAACATCCCCATTCACCCAGACCACTCAAGTCCACCCTCTCTACAAGCAATGCAAAGTCTCTGGCATGAGGCACCACCTGGACCTCCTCTTTGGGTTAGATGATCACAGTGTATGCGACAGCCTAACTGCACCACCCTAAAATCATCATTTCCTTAAATAAAAGTGTCAGCTGCCTCAATCCTCAGGCAAGAGTCAAGGATAATGACTGATTTAACCAAGGGACCATTAAATCCCCAGATATCCTAAAGCATAGCAGCCCTCCATCTATTGGTCAAGAATTAAGGACATGCTTAATCATTGTCATCGTGCACTAACCTCGATCATTAAACACTCAGCCCCTAAATAGCCCACCCCTTCCTCCCTGCTTAGGGCTTCACGTTCTCCCAGCGAAAACTAAACACAAGTAATAATGTCTTCTGAAAAAGAATGTGAGTATCACTAAAAGTGTTAACGTGAAAATTTCTAAAGTTAAAACTGGTATATGCTGTTAATCACACAATTATAGTTTTGTTTCATTGAGGAGCACATGCACTCCTTACTCAAAGTAGCATTGAGGAACTCATCCGATAACGACCAAAGAGCCCACGGCATTCCCAGAATTCACACCTTTTTTCCCTGTAAGTACTGGATGCCACCAAGGAGGCTCGAACAAGGAGCTCACACGCTGTTTTCAGTCAGGCCACTTATGTGATGGGGTGTGCAGACAAGAGAACTCTCTGATATAAGAGACGTGCCTGCAAAACCGGGCAGGAAGGTGAAAGGGAGCCTTTCACAGCAGATCCACTGCCAAAACAGCCGCACACAGAAATGCCCTGGCTCACACCACTCCCCCACAAAGCCACCACTGCCCCTTCCCAGCAGATCACACACAGCCATATGGCCACCACACCTCTGCTTTATTCCAGTTGCCAGCAACTGGACCAGGAGGCAGGTGAGACAGCCTGAAGCTGCCCCAGGCACACCAAAGCCCTTTTTTAAAGGCTAAGGTCACATTTACCAGCTTCATTCCTCTGGTACCAAAGCTGATTTAAGCAACAACTTCTCCCACACAATTAGTAATTCAGCAATTTCATACAGTCATGCTTTTATAACCCTTGGCCAATTATTTTTTGCTCAGATATTCATTGCCATTGATTTTATCTATTTGTTTTAAAACTTAACTCCTCCACATAGTGGCACCACACAGATGAGACCTAATCCTACACATTTTTCCTCTGCTTGGTATCACATCACTACCCTCCAGACACGCGTCCAGGACCCGTGCATTAAAACCAGCAGATTCAGCTTCAACCTGCCTGTAACATAACAATGCTGAGAAGAGAGAAACAGAAGCAACCCACCTCCATGACCGGCTGCAGCAGTTGTTGCTTTTGAGGCATGCTCTACCCTCCTTACAGAGCCAGTCCAAGGCTTCCCTGCTAAAATCACGTCGTTTGCCCATGCAGCCTTTGCCTGCCTGCCCTGAAGTCCGGGATGAACACCGATTGATAAATCCGCTTTGAATTCCTAAATAAGCTTTTTAACGCGAGATGAAAATTGTCTTGGGGTGAGACCGAAACTGAGGAACAAACTCCCAAAAGGCCCATCGTAATCCTCATTTCTGGAGCCTAAAGTTCACGGCAGCAATCCTGAATTTTGTCCTCGCTAACGTAAACACACAATGAAAATAACTCCAAACTGTTAACAAAACACGGCGCTGCGTGACCACAGCGAATCCCCCAGAAGCGAGCGGCGCAGGGCAGATGCTCGTCACGCCGGTAAGTACGCATTGCCGTGACCAGAATACGTGCGCCTGCACCTGGAAATCGCATTCCCGGGGCTCCCCGCACCATAATCGACGGCAAAGGTGGAGCCGTGCGCGATTAAACACATAGAAAGCCTAAAGAATATAAATTTCAAGAAGTTTTCTGAGACTCACAGGGACTCCGGAGCCTTGCGATGGACCAAGGGCAGTCCATAATTACAATAATGACTCTCAAGGTTTTATTTGATTAGCAGAGTTTCCGAGCAGAGGCGCATTATTTAAAGCCCTGTCCTTTTCAGCTCAGCGCTGAGGCAGAAAGACAGCACTGCAGCATCTCCCCCGGCCGGAGAGCTGGCGTATACCCACGGAGAAGTTCCCCCTTAGCCCCACAGCCACCGCAGTGCCCCCCCGCC